>CABFOS010094282.1:0-11655 GCA_900660315.1 Diretmoides pauciradiatus | reverse complement strand
GACGAGACTAGACTAGAGGACGAGACTAGACTAGAGGACGAGACTAGACTAGAGGACGAGACTAGACTAGAGGACGAGACTAGACTAGAGGACGAGACTAGACTAGAGGACTAGACTAGACTAGAGGACTAGACTAGACTAGAGGACTAGACTAGACTAGAGGGCGTGTGACAGTAAGGATGCCGGTTCACATCCCCTGGCAAAATCCAGACAGGGAAAATGAATGAGAAACACTCAAAGTGCCTTTGAGCAAGGCATTTAGCCCCCAATCCTTCCAGTGGATGTGCTCGGAAACGTCACTAGAAAATGTAAAAATGAAAAGAAACTACACAATTTCAGTGCGTTTTTACTTCAGGCGAAAAAAAGTGAGTTTTTTTTTTTGCAGTAAAGTAAAATGAAAAGTTCTTCTATGACTTGCAACTTGATTTGTTAGCCAAGTATTCTGCACAGCACTAGAATAACAATTAGATACTACTGAGAAAATTGTCGTGTGCAATATTGTGGTTATAGGGGTTTTCTCTCCATTAATTACCTGGAAGGGAGCCGTGGTCTGGAACTGTCATCCTTATCATAAAGAGTTTTTTTTAAATATATATTAAAGGAAAAATCAAAGAGTGAATATTTCAGCCCTTTTCGGTAGCTACCTCCCCGGAGCCTTTGCTACTCGGGGCCTTATTAAAAATACAAGCTGTGTGATCTGTCTGTCTGCCCTTAAATCCCTTAGTCCGTCCCGCTATCTGTCAAAAACCCTGTCAGGCGTCTCATAGGCAGGCGGAAAAATGTGCTGCAGCCTCTTTCTGAACTCTAGCAGGATATTCCTACTGTTTTTACCAATAGATTAGTACCCCCCCTCATATTTCCCCGTCTTCCTAGTTTGTTGTTGATGGTACTGTACCCTTGAGTCCGGTTGAGTGTAATCCAGCACAAACCTATTGTATTTGAATGTCATTTCTCTGTCTGCATTTTCCCGCTCCTTTTTAGCAGCATCTGATGACTCTCAGAAAAAAAAGTGTGCAAAGAGACTGTTCAAACATTCATAGAAGCGCAGTGTGGGAACTGAGAAGCAGAGCCCCTTTCCTCCGTCGGGCTCTGAGCTCAGCAACTACTCCTGTTATGTTATTTTAATTTCAGACGAAGGCCTCTCGCCCAGACCTGTTAGGTGTTAATCACTGGATGATGCATCTAATACAAGAATGCCATTCTCTTGGCACACTGCTCTTTGATCTCTGCTTGAATATGTGTGAAGAACTGGATCGTTATTAATAGGGCCAGGCAATATTCAAGCGTAATGCCGCCTGTGTGGCAGCTCATATACTGTAGGTACAAATCAAATTAACTGAGACTAGTGCTAACGGGGGCTGCTTTGTTCACAGGCAAGACCAGTAATCTGCTGACTAAGTCATTGCTTGCTCACCATGTAGAGGAAAAGTTTTTTTTTTTTATCTGGGTCATCAACTACGCTGTGCTTCAGCTTTTCCTTTCCCCTGAGAAGGGCAAAGACATTCTGATTTGAAAATGCTTGTCTCTGAAACAATACTTGATGATGTATACAGTTGATATTGCTATATGAAAGGATGGAATATTTATATTGCAATGGCTGCGATGTAGGCGCTTTTTAAAGTTCATTTTTTAGAATACTGTCAATGAGTGAGGTAGTAAGAATAGAAGGGTCTGACAGACACATCAAACCCTGAAATACTATACAGAGATCATCAGAGGAGGGATTTCCACAAACTACATCAAAATGTAATGCAGACTTGAAACTAGACTTAAAATATTATCAACTAATTTTTCAATTGCAGTGTTTGTAAAATAATTACAATGTCATAATTAGTCCTCACCATGCAACCATACAGGCTCTAGTTCCTTCATGCCATCACGCATTCAGCGTCATTTCTTATTGTTGATGCGGGCAGTTTGAGGTGAGGGCAAGGACAGGAGTCTAGTGCCTCTCCGTGAGTGTAATGCAGTGTATCTATTCACTCTTTTTTTACAGCCCACTTTTTCACGCCTGTGCTGCCCTACTCCAACCTTTTAGGTGCTTAACACCAAACCGCCTTGCAGCACAGGGGTTGGTAATGATGGCATTATCATTGATCCTCGCAAAGTGAGTCCGGTGCGATCGATGCTTTCCTGTGTGTTTTCCATACAGACACCATCCAGATTAAACTGAGTTTAGTGCAGAGGAGACATCCTGTAGATTAGAGAGAGCTCCAACCACGAGTGGAGGCGATTGAGATTGTGCGTCTATCTGTGTGTTGTGTTTCCCAGAACCAGGCATTTTTATGTGTGTGTTTATGACACCAGATTAGGCCCGTTTGCCAGCATCTGTCTGCCATTACCCTTGGGGTACTGGCAGCCCTGCAGCAATTAATCTGACTGTTGTGATTGTCCCCTCTCTGTCACTCAACACCTCAGGCACGTCAGACAGCAGCAGGGTGGGGGTCAACGTTCACACTGTTAACATGCCCAGGGATTTTTCTTTGCTGTGAACACGTCCCGCCACCAAAACCAGTCACCAGAAATCATTTTTTGGACCAGAGCAACGTTGGCTAATGTTAAACTGGGTCGCCGTGTTTGCTCCTTTGTCAGCGCAGAAACATTTGCTGCAGCTGAACTTACGGGTGACATTGCCCATCAGCAACCGAGACACTTACAAGCATTGCTGCACCTGTATGTAACGCCTGTTGCTGCAACATGGTTGGTGCTACAGAACTGGCAATCATCAAGTTTAAATCAGCCACTGGACAGTAGCTTGGCAATGTGTGTTTTGGTGTTGTAAACGCAGAGGTAGGAGTGTGCCAGCTGGCCTCGTCCTCAGTGCTGCCGGATAACACAACTATTTGACGTTTATATGATTCAGGATGAGAATTGGAGGGAAAATGTGTTTCAAGTGCTCTCAATAAGGTAGGGTGGTGCTGTGCAGAATCCCTGGCCTTCAAATTAAGTTGCATGTCAAAGAAAATCTTAAGTATTTCACGTTTCATTTCCCTCCCCCACATACACGTTTTAACATTGTGTACAAAGAGCTGTGTCTAAATATATCATAAGTCATGTAGAATTTGTGGAGTGCACTGCCGACTCATCTTTTTGACACTAAATCTCCAAATCGGCACATGGCTTTTAGTAATCTCTGCATGTCGGCTATGCCAGTCAGATGGAGTCAGCGGGGGGAATTCCTGTTTTTCCTGGCACAGAACAAGTGGAAGATGACTTTTCTTTCACGTTATGTTTGTATTGGAGATGGTATCTTGCAGGACTGTGATCTAGCCAGGCAGCAGTGAAAGTGTTACTACTGCAGAGGGTCAGATTCAAAACTAGCTCAATGAATAATACTTTTATCAGAACAGAGAATTTCTGGCTCATCGAGAAAAGTGCTCTGTCGCCAAGGTAAACAACGAGCCTGTCCCACTTCGCCTCTGGTCTCCGCGGCTGCGTAACTCTGAACTGCACTGCTTTATCACGGCTCTCGGCGTTGTGGAAGTAGTATTTAGTATTTGATAAGGGCTGTTTGGCACTTAGTCTGTCTGTTGACATCCTCGGGGTATGTGCTGTGGCGTGATAACAGCAGTGGGTTCAGAAAGCTGTTTGTCTGTGATGTTTACTGGTAGGAAATAAGAATCAGTGCTGAAATTTACTTTATGCTCGTGATTTAAGAATATGTCTGGAGAAGTTTGCCCCTTTGTTTGATGAGGAGAGCTAACTTCCAGAATAGTTTTTGGTTTTGCACCGTTCAAGTCTCAATGATGCCTAAAGCCACATTTTAACAATATCTGCACACTAATGCAGCAAAGTTTGTTTTTTAATTGCATTTTTCTTAAATTCATAACATTTGCTAACCCCGCAGTTCCTAACATGGTGTAAATGAGTTCAAGAGGGAGACATTATCCATTCACTGATAGGCAGCAAGAAACACAAGCACCTTTATATTCTTAAAGCCCACATCCAGTGACCTCCATGAAAGGTTTGAAAGGTTTGAAGTAAGCCTTGCAGCAAAATTTCAGGCAGTTAGAGGCACAGCTGGTTCCATTGTGTACACTTCAACCTTATTTTGATCTGAACTAGTGGAGATAATCCTACATCACCTTTTGAGATGGACTGTTATCAGTGAAGCTTAGTAATTTGAGTTAGTGATGAGGTCATGACGCAGGAGGAGGCCTTTAATGAGGTTTGTTGGGAGGGGGATGTTTGTGTTGGCTGTCTACCATGTGTCAGCAGTTTTTCAATAAGGGCTTTCTCTCCCCTGTATTGTGCTCTTTCTATCAAACTTGGATTGAGAGGAAATTGAAGGAAAGAAAACTGATCCCTCTGTATTCTGCTGTCGAGAACAGAAATGTAAGGAGAGTTAAAATTACACTCCTTACTTTTCCATACAACCTAAATCCACCAATGTCACCGAGACACATTTATGTTCATCTCGAATACAGAATGTAGGTTCCAATCCTCAGTGAAAAACAGGATGAGCTGCAGAATCCTGCACGAAAACGGAAACATGATAGTGGCTTATTGGAGGGTCACACACTATAATGTACCATAATATATGCTAATATGAAGTATGAACCTTAGCCCTGCCAGCTCACACTTGGCAGTCTGCACCCTTTCACCTCCTGTATTTCTGTAATGACAAACTGGTCTATCCTAATAAATGCAAGTAAAATAAGTCGCCAACATGTAGGCTGCAAAAAGGGTTTCAGCTAATGGGTTTTGCTTTGCTTAATATGTTTTTGACTCATGAATAGACATTTTAATTTCATGGCCATATAATTTTACAGGAATCTTAATCCCAGTCATCAGTTTTGAGAAGTGCAATGACATATTTTGAATTATTTCACCACAGAAAACTGGGGCTACTGTTTGTGGGAAACCGTGTTGAATAATTCACTTAACAACAAAGTAATGTAAGCAAAGCGAAAATAAAATATCTAGCTAATAGGTAGATAATTGGGTACTGTCATTTATTATAGGCCTAATAATATGAAAATGTCAAATACATCTTTCTATATATGTTTTATGTAATACATTTCACTAATCTGTGTACTGTTAATCTCTCTCCTAGGTTCCTTTATTGAAAAGGAGGTGGGGATTTTGGAGGCCCAATCTCTGTGAGAATCCCTAATCAGTGTCCAGAATATGAGCACATCCCAGATGGAAGCAGCTGCCTTCTATGCCACTGACCAGTGACCAGCCATGCCTTCCCTGCATCACCCATTGAGGGGTACCCCTCTCCAGATGCGGGACTGCGTCTGACATACATCTGGGGTATAGCTAAACCTCACCATAGAGATGGGACTAGCTTGTTTAGACTATGATAGATTATCAGAATACAGGTGAGGCTGACCCTCTGTTCAACACCCACGGGACCCTTAAGAAGAAATAAACAGGTTCGGATGACCTTTGCAGAACAACAAAGCTCTGAAAGCTCAAAGCTCTCTGATGATTTAGTATCCCTTCGCCTTGCTGACGAGGTCATACCCATAACATGGCTGCTGCTGATCCCCATAGCAACGGTTCCTTGATGGCGCGAGGAGCAGACTGAGAGAGTCAACGATGCAGCGTAACGGTGGCGGGGTGGGGGCCGGCAGCCAGCCATGGGTGCTGCGGCGCGTGCGCCTCACCTGGCTCAGTTTTATGCTCTTCTTCATATTGGTCTTCTTCCCACTCATCGCCCATTACTACCTCACTACCATCGACGAGGCTGGGGGTCCTGACAAGCGCATCTTCGGACCACGGCCCGGAGGTGAGCTGTGCGAAGCCAAACACGTGCAGGACCTGTGCCGCATCCGAGAGTCAGTCAGTGAGGAGTTGCTGCAGCTGGAGGCCAAGAGGCAGGAGCTGAACGGGGAGATCGCCCGACTGAACCTGCGCATCGAGGCCTGCAAGCGCAGCATCGACAGCGCCAAGCAGGATCTGCTGCAGCTGAAGAATGTCATTAGCCAGACAGAGCACTCCTACAAGGAGCTAATGGCCCAGAACCAGCCTAAGCTGTCACTGCCTGTCAGGCTGCTGCCAGACAAGGACGACCCGGGCCTGCCCCCACCCAAATCTGCCCGTGCTTGCCGCCTGCGCTCCTGCTTCGACTACGCCCGCTGCCCTTTGACCTCTGGGTTTCCTGTGTACGTGTATGACACAGCATCCTATCCTTGGGGGGATTATCTTGACCCACTGGTTAAACAGGCTTTTGTAGCATCAGTAAAAAGTAATATTTACATAACTGATAACCCCAGCATTGCCTGTCTGTATGTGGTGCTGGTAGGGGAGCTGCAGGAGTTCCCCTCCTCCCCACTACCATCTCCCTCAGAGCTGGAGAAGCAACTGAAGGCCCTTCCTTACTGGAGGTCTGATGGACACAACCATCTACTGGTGCACCTCTCTAGGAAATCCATGACACAGAACTTACTGTACAATGTGAGCACAGGAAGGGCAGCAGTGGCCCAGTCCACCTTCCTGGACCAGCAGTACCGTGAGGGCTTTGACTTGGTCGTGTCCCCACTGGTTCACGCCCTCTCAGAACCCAACTTCCTGGAAGTGCCCCCCCAGGTTCCTGTAAAGAGGAAATACCTATTCACCTTCCAGGGGGAGAGGGTGGAGTCACTGAGAAGCAGCTTGCAGGAGGCCCCTCCTCAGTCATTTGAGGAGGAGATGGAAGGAGATCCACCAGCTGACTATGATGACCGCATTATTGGTACCTTAAAGGCGGTGCAGGACAGCCATCTGGATCAGGTGCTGGTGGAGTTCACCTGCAAAAACCCTCGCCCGAGCTTGGCCACAGAGTGGGCCCTGTGCGGGGAGAGAGAGGACAGGTTGGAGGTCCTCAAGGCTTCCACTTTTGCCTTGGTGATTGCTCCAGGGGACGGGCAGCTGGTGGCCTCAGCAGGCTGTGGGATGAGGCTGTTCGAGGCCCTAGAGGTAGGGGCCATCCCAGTAGTGCTGGGGGACCACTCCAGGCTTCCTTACCACCAGCTTATCCGCTGGACTGAAGCTGCTATTGTAGTCCCCAAGCCTCGTATCACAGAGTTACACTTCCTGCTGCGTAGCCTATCAGACAATGACCTGCTGGCCATGAGACGACAGGGCCGCTTTCTGTGGGAAACCTACTTCTCCACCTCGGAAAATGTCCTTAATACCATCCTGGCCAGCATCAGAACCAGCATCCAGGTTCCTGCTGCACCCATCAAAGAAGAGCCTGCCCAGGAGATCCCTCACAAGGCAGGAAAGTTGGCAGGAACTGATGCCAACCTGGCTGACAATGGTGATCTGGACTTGGGTCCTGTCGAGACGGAGCCTCCCTACGCCTCTCCGCGCTTCCTCCGCAATTTCACGTACACTGCCGCAGACACCTACAGGTCATGGAACCGTGCCCCAGGGCCTTTCCACCTGTTCCCCCACACCCCTCTGGATCCTGTGCTGCCCTCTGAGGCCAAGTTCTTGGGCTCGGGTACAGGTTTCAGGCCCATCGGTGGAGGCACAGGAGGCTCAGGGAAGGAGTTCCAGGCAGCTCTAGGAGGCAACGTGCCTCGGGAGCAGTTCACTGTGGTCATGCTGACATATGAGAGGGAGGAGGTGCTGATGAACTCCCTGGAGAGGCTCAACGGGCTACCGTACCTCAACAAAGTAGTGGTGGTGTGGAACTCCCCTAAGCCTCCTTCAGATGACCTGCTGTGGCCAGACATCGGCCTGCCTATTGTGGTGAGTGCTGCTACAGAAAATTAGACAAAGAAACAAGATAGATTTAATCCTTCAATTCGAGACGTACATAAATGTCACAATGACATTGGTGGATTTATTTTGTAAGGAAGAGTCAGGAGTGTCATTTTAACTCACCGTACATTTGTGTTAAATGCAAATCAAGTAGCCTGTTATTTTGTGCCCTCTGAGGTGGTGTGATTACTTTCAGCTGATTGGATCCGCTCTCCTTTTTCTCTTTGAAGCTCTCCGCACAAATCATAAAACCTGAAAAATGAAATCTTCACATAGCTCAAATTCACACCTTCAGCCTGTGAAAGAAATGTGGTAGGGAAGTGGTAAGAAAAGAGTTTTTTTCAGCAGCCATTTCTGCTTAAAATGAGAAAAGTGCATAGATAAAATCTCCCTGTATCCAAGATAAGAATGCCTAATGTAAATGCAGACCAAAAGTGATTCAGTGAAAGTAAATGCAGTGAAAGTAGTTATGATGTGGCCTGTGTGTGATGCACCAAAAAATACTGCTCTACTTGCAGTGAATAGCCGCTGTATTCACTCTGGAACTCAGTTGACAGTTCGGTCTCACTGATATGAATAAATACAATGAAATATTGATTTTGAGGGGATATCTCAGCCACGATGGCTGGCAATTCTTCAAAAGGTGACCCACCATGCTTTTAAAGCACTTTATTATGCTATAGGCAGGGTACGTCAAGTATTACTGCAGATGGTATAACCCATTGTGCTCTTAAAAACATTAACATAATAAGAAGTGGTAGAAATACTGCACATATTGCTGAAGTAGAAGAACAAATGATCTGAAAAGTAGTGTTACTTCACTCTACTCATTACATTAGTCATTTAGCAGACGCATTTGTCCAAAGCGACTTACAATAAGTGCATTCAACGTAGGTAGTCAAGAGAACTACTAGAACTACAAATAAATACAATAAGTGCTAAGAGGAGGGCTGTACTCGAGTGCTGTAACTAGAATAGATTAGGTACTCTCTCCGCATCTGAAAAATATCAATGTCCTCCCTCATAAAGGCCTGTCAGAAAAGCTTTTGCCAAGCCACGTCTCATCTTACCTCTGCAGGTCGTCCGCACAGAAAAGAACAGCCTGAACAACCGCTTCCTACCCTGGGACGCCGTGGAAACCGAGGCCATCCTGTCCATCGACGATGACGCCCACCTCCGCCACGACGAGATCATGTTTGGGTTCAGGTCAGTGACGGTGACACGGTTTCCGGTTCTAGGGCTTCATTTGTGCAATAAAAAAGTTCCAAGTTGTCCAATTTGCTGTGACATATCAAAACATTAAACATACATAACATTCCATTCTCAAGTTCAGTTTCCACTGCGCAGTAAACAGTCTTATTCGGGGGGAAGTATGAGATATGATTGTTTGTCTGAGGCGGTGTTGATGACAGGGTTTATTGTAGTTCAGTGTAGAGAGAACTGGAATCTGGCAGAGCAGAGGGATCATCAGGAACACAAAAAGCAGGAAAAAGGAAGGGAAAATGTAATGTGTCCAAAAACTGAAAAAATCCCATCCCTGCACTGTACTGCATCAACATCAGAGAAAAGACACTCACTTACATTCACAATTCTCAATAAAAGGTATTAAAAAGTCTTTTAATTTTTATAGGTCTTAAATATTTTGTGGGTCTGTCAGCAGATTAACTAATATGAAATAATATGTCAAATGTATTTGATGTCTTTACAGACAGACTTTACAGGCCCGTAAACAGTCTGATGGATGGGGTGGTTCTTTTTTTCAGAAAAAGTGGAGTTTTTGATGCCTTAGAAGAAAAAAACTTTTAAAATAGCCTCAAACACTTCATTTCCTGCGTTCTGGTGACATTTTCTGCATGAATTCATGGTGGAAATGCCTTTGTAAAGGAAAACACAAAATTCGGGCACCATGGTGACAATTCAAAATATAATGAGATATAATGCAGCCAAATGATCTGCACCGCTCAACAGCTCAAAACTCCACATTTAATGACTCATTGTTTACCAAATCAGATCCATCTCTATCTCTTCTGGACAGTCTCTCTCTTCTAGCTTTTTTGTCATCTCTGTCAGTGCCTCTCCTCTCTTGTTGCTGTCCATGTATTTGTCTGTCTGTGACTCTATCTCTCCTCCCTATATTTTGCTCCTCCTCTTCCTTGTAGTCTCTGTTATCTCTCTCATCATCCCCGCGTGTCTCTCTCTGACTCTGTCAATGCCTCTCTTGTTGCTTTCCATGTTTTCAACTAAACTAGTGGACATCACAAACAGCTGAGGATGACTCGTCACTCGAGGGTGATTTGACAGTGTTGCTACTATACGCCTGACAGAGGGCCATGTTTATCAATTGAGAGAGAGAGAGAGCGAGAGCTGAGGAATACGATTCTGGTGTCAACAAGCTGTTGACGAATCAGCCAAGGATTGAAGCTTATCCGCGCTTCCGCCTCCTCGTGTGTGTCTCCAGCAGAACAGGAGGATTTCCTTCTCTCATACAAATCATCCTGTTTTAATAGGCATTTGTAATATTTCTCTCCCATAGATTTGCACTAAATTGATTCTCAAAAACATGGAACAAAGCGCGTCCCGTATCAGTTCAATACGGAACACGTCTTTTAGTTTCCAATTACGGGATTATTCCAAAGTGGTGCTTTTAACAACGTTCTGTTTAGATTTCTGTTTAGATTAGTTTAGAATTGCATGTCGGTATTTAAAAGGGGACACACTTTAAAAGACTGACTTAAGAACAAAAAGGCCTGAAATTGTGGACCTTCTCCCTTGACGGGGTGAGGGGGGTTCGTTGGAACCATCCGAACCCCCCTTGGGTACGGGCATGCTTTATGTGCTTTATGTGCTTAATGTGTTTGTGGGGCTACTGAGAGCTACAGTAGCTATGACCTTAATGTTAATAAATTCTAGGACTTTTAAAACAATGTATCGCTACCTGTTCTTTTGCTAGTATGGCAGTGAAATTGGTATTAAATTGCATTCAAAATGGTCTTCAAAAGGTCTTAAAAAGTCTTAAATTTACCTTATTGAAACCTGCAGATACCCTGACTGTAGACATCCTGTATTTATGATTCATCTACTTATGCTTTCCTACAGTAACTGGAACACAAAGGCTCTTGGGTTTCGTGCACCTCTCTGCCTCTGAGTTGTCTGAGACTTGATGCTGTTGGAGCGTGTCTAGGCAGGCAGAAGTCCGCCGTGCACCTACAGGGTCATTTGTCATGAATTATCTCCCGACTGCTCCAGAATTACCCAGGAATGTTTCCTCACCTCCACTCTCTCTCTCTCTCTCTCTCTCTCTCTCTGCAGAGCAAAATTATGTAGCATAGTGCAAAGTGTTCTCAAAGTGGCCTGACCTGAGCATTCTGGAGACACCGGAGTGCTCTTATAGATTTTTTTTGTGTGTGTCTTGTGCTGTCAGAGGTAGGAATTCTAAACCTCTCATCTGATAAAGCGAGAGGCTTATTTTTCTTTTCGTGAAGCTGACTCAGGATAGAAGGATAGAAAAGATACTTAATTGGTCCCTGAAGGGAAACGGTCGTCACACGGCTAGTAGGGATAAGTTGAAACAGATGGACAGTCAAGCCGTAAAAGGGTGGCACACATCTCAACACCACGTGCAAGCAAAACAAATGGCCACAACAAAACGAGTAACCCAATAAAAACTATCTATAAAAACAGCCGTCGATGAGTGGGTCCATTAATCGGTCAGTGTAAATTGATTGATTGAAAACCAGGCATTGTTTCTTTCTTCCTCTGCTCTGCTGTCTCAGAGTGTGGCGTGAGGCCAGAGATCGCATTGTGGGTTTCCCCGGGAGGTTTCACGCCTGGGACGTCAACCACCAGTCCTGGCTGTACAACTCCAACTACTCCTGTGAGCTCTCCATGGTCCTGACGGGAGCTGCCTTCTTCCACAAGGTGACCCTGACGCTACACCCCCGCACCCCCCCCACACAC
>CABFOS010094280.1:7109-24368 GCA_900660315.1 Diretmoides pauciradiatus | reverse complement strand
CAAGGCCATAGCACAGAGGGTTCTATTGTTTTATGTTCTGCGATAGGAAGCTAACTTGGCAGTGTGGCTACTTAGTGTCTTGATAAGAATACTGTCCGGCCAGGTGGTTCATCACAAGTTAGTGGGAAAGTACAGTTCTACTCAATAATATGAGCATGTTGGTTATACAAGCATTGTGCCTCAGCTTTATTGATCAGGTGTAATACAGTGTTATATCAATGATTATGCAAATGAGTTAAGCCCAGAATATATAGGATATATAGAATATCCTTTATCCTATCCTATCCTATATTATATCCTATCCTATCCTGTATTATATCCTATCCTATCCTATCCTATCCTATATTCTATTCTATCCTATCCTATATTATATTCTATCCTATCCTATATTATATTCTATCCTATCCTGTATTATATCCTATCCTATCCTATATTATATTCTATCCTATCCTGTATTATATCCTATCCTATCCTATATTATATCCTATCCTATCCTGTATTATATCCTATCCTATCCTATCCTATCCTATATTCTATTCTATCCTATCCTATATTATATTCTATCCTATCCTATATTCTATTCTATCCTATCCTATATTATATCCTATCATATCCTATGTTATATCCTATCATATCCTATATTACATCCTATCATATCCTATTCTATTCTATTCTATTCTATTCTATTCTATTCTATTTTATCCTATCCTATTCTATTCTATTCTACTCTATTTTGGGGTAGTTCTCAGAATGTTTGTGACACAAGTGGGAGATGAAAGACAGACAAATATAACTGAACCTATATATTGTATCATCAAACTAACCTACGCTCATCTTACAGGATAGTTTTTCCTCATCTGGATCCTCAGTGCCATGCCACGTCACTATACCGACAGTTAGTATGTGCTGTGTGTGTGCGTGCCTGTGTGTGTCTGTGTGTGCGCAGAGGTGCGTGTGTGTGTGTGCACACAGATGTGCGTGTGGGTGCTCATGGGTGCATATGTCTATATGTGGGGATAGGAGGGGTGATTTTGTTGTTCTTCACTTGTATGTATCAGTTTTTATCCTGTGAAGCACTTTGTGTTGCATTCTCAATGTATGAAAAGTGCTATACAAATAAAGATTTGATTGATTGATTGATATTTTTGTCAACACTCAACTTTACTTTTGTTGTCAGTAGTCTGTTACAATGGAATTTGGATTGAGCTATAAGTCTATAATGTTCAGAAACGTACATAAACTACATTTACTCATATCAAGACAGTGATTAGAATTTTACCAGCAGAGTTTTTCTGTGTTTAAATAAACCTACACTGAATGTTTTGGTTGTCAGCTGGAATGTATTTATAGCCCAGCAGCTCAGCCTGGGTAATGTAGGGGAATATATTATAAGCCCATCACGTGAAGCGCATGCGCCATCTTTCTTTATTTTTCAATCTGATGTCAAAGAGTTGCCATAACTTTATATTTAAATAAATATATATTTTATTTACCAGTCTGTGTCTATGCACCATCGGTGGCTGATGTTATGGTAACACTGGGGGAGGTGGAGTAGGAAGAAAACATAGATAACAAATTACATACGGTAGATCATTGATAAATGAATGTTGTAATATGATATTTGATCATCTATGTAATTTGTTATCTATGTTTTCTTACTACTCCACCTCCCCCAATGTTACCATTACATCAGCCACCGATGGTGCATAGACAGACTGAATAATAATATATAAACGTATATATTTAAATATAAAGTTGTGGTAACTCTTTGATATCAGATCGAGAAATAGAAGATGGCGCACGTGCTTCACGTGATGGGCTTATAATATATTCCCCTACATTACCCACGCTGAGCTGCTGGGCTATAAATAAATTCCAGCTGTCTTCCCACATTCCCTTTGTGAATTTCACACTGCACACACGCCCCGAATATGATCTACAGATCAGGCAAAATCTAGCCAACAGTTCACCCACTCACAATGAACTCTTCATGTGTATTGTGGCTAGTCTTTAGTGTTTTCCTTCTTTATTGTTAGTCCATTGAGGAGATGTTGCGATGACAAACACGTGACTTCCAGCATGACTCTTCAGGCAAATATAACAGCATGGGGTGAAGTCAGGAACTCTGCGTCAAGGCCGTTTATCTGTTATGTAGTAAACAGTGCTCGTGACAGTACACTATAGTCCAGCGCAGGAAGTGATTAAGTCGAATAACAGATTAGTCAGAGAGCTATTTACAGACATCAGCTTTAATTGAGTTGCATTCAGGGTATTGGTTTCAGAGTGAGCATAATAAGCCTGAGAGTCACACACGATCAGGCGCAAGGTTAAATAAAGTAATGAAGCTACCAGGATCAGCCTCTATTGTAAACCCTGTTGCATAGCTACAGCACAGACACGTAAGGTAACAAAGGCACAATGCAACAGGATGGCACAATGAGTAAAAGCACTGACAATGCAAATGCTACTTTATCCATCGCAAGCTAAAAGATGACATTTGTCTTTCCTCAAAACATTTATGGATCATGAAGTTTCAACTCAGTGATTTCAATACAAAGAGACAAGCTGGAGCAGACAGCAGCAAGAATCAAAAGGGGGTCATGTAGCTGCTCTGGCCGGGGTATGGGTAGACGCGTCTGAGTGGCTTGGTGCACTTATCTCCACCCCCGCTGGCCCTGTGGGCACATTCATCGCTGTCGGTTTTGCAGGGCCCACAGTGGCAGCTGAGAGCTACAGGGTAGGTGAAGAGAGGGTTGGCGTTGATGGGGCAGCCAGGCAGTATGGCGGTACGGTACTCAACCTTGTCATAGGTACAGCCTCTCTGGATGAGGAAGCGCGGTCCGACTATATCCCTCACGTTGCTGTCCTGGTCCCAATACACAACATCAGCAAATTCATTGTCTTAATACATTTGAATCCCTTCGGCTAACAAGACATGATTTAGGGTATTCATAGTTTAAAGGAGCAGATGAATACACTTTGCACAATGTCTTATAAATCTATACATATGCATGTGCTGCATATATTTTCACAGTTTTTATTTTCTGTATGTCATTTTAGGGAGATGATATGATGACAGACACAGTCAGTTCTTTCACTGCAATGGATGTACCTACACTTGAGTAGCAGAATCCCATGCAAATAGTAGTGTTGATGGCCACACAGAAGTCACAGTCCGGCTTTTCCACATACAGACTAAACTCAGTGGGCATACACATAGGAGCAGCGAGGCTGAACAGCAGAAAAAGGAGGCCACAGGTGAACACCGAAGACTGCATGTTAAGCAGTAGAGTTGTTTCAATCAATTTGGGACCTGCATTGGAGAGAAAGAGAAAGAAACAAGTTGACAAGCAGATAACTGAAATGATCATTTGTATGGCATGGCATATCCGAAAGCAAATTCTTCATTCCTACTGCTCCCCTCTGTACAGTACGTGAAGGATACTCGCTCCAGAGATGTACCTGCAGGCCTGATGATGCTGTGTGTCAGGAGATCCCTGACGATCAGTATTTATGTGAGTATTATAATCCACCTATATCCAAGATACGCGTTATCTTTAGTCCATTATGTGGATGAAATGAATTAATGATCTCCTACACAAACAAAGGTCATCAAATAACACTGATGTAATGGATTCTGAGCCCGTTGAAATCTCTGTGCAGCTCTGATCCCGTTCTGCAGGAAATAGCCACTAGATGTTACAACACGCACAAAGTGAGGATGTTTGCTTGAAAGTAAAAGTCATATTTTTTAAAGAGGTACTCGTAATTGTACCTGGGTTTTGCTTCACTTTGCAAAACAACTTATCTCACACTCATTTGCATTTGCACAAATGTAACTGACAGCTCTTAAGTAAAATATTTGAGTACATGTACATATTATGCAGATTGTTACTAAACATGCACTGTGGGTTAAAGGAAGACCATAACAAAGAACCACAATTAGTCAGTAGGCAAATGGTCAGAGTGCAAACTGTGCCATGTACAGAACTGGAACACAAAACATTCAACACAGGACAAACTCAGTAAGTAAAGTTGTAATCACTGTCTTGATATGAGTATATGTAGTTTATGTACATTTCTGAACATTATAGCTCAATCCAAATTCCATGGTAACAGACTACTGACTACTGACAACAGATAAGATAATCATTTATTAATCCCACAACAGGGCAATTTGCAGTATTACAGCAGCAAATGTGATAGCACAATAGCAAGAAGCATCAATAAAGCAATAATGGAAAAAAAGAGAGATAAGAAATTAAAAAATAAGTAACAGGCTCAAACAAGTACAGTGGAAATATTGATATTGCACATAGGTGAGTTTGTCAGTTTTGGTGTGTGCGTGGTCTATGAATCAGTGTTGGTTGTAAAGTCTGACAGCAGCAGGAAGGAAGGACCTGCGGTATGAAGGAGAGATAATGCAGATAGCAATTTCCACGGAACACTTTCAGATTGAAGGGATTTCTTTATCTAAGTTTGTTTAATGATTGTTGAGAATCATCCCGGGCGTTATCCCTAGTTGCCTCTCTGCTGCATGAAGTCATAATTGTGATTTGTTTTACATCTTACTCGTGCATTTCTAGAATGATTAATAAGATATAGAAGTGCTAAGTAAAGAAATAAGAGCCACATGTAATTGTTTGACACATGCAAGTGAAATGAACATGCTGAGTAACGTTGTCTAGGATTGTATAAATATCACTCCATCGTGTTACTATACCATTTCTTTGACTAAAGCAATGGGAACACCTTGACTGCACAAGGTCCCCTAATTTTAAAAGAGCACCAATATAACTTGAGGCATATGGGATCATTAGCTTTTACAATCAAGGGGAATTGTGACTCATGGTATCTTTTGTCCTTGATGGATTATTAACTAAACTAAAGTAATCTTTATAGTCTGCTGACAGCATCAGGGTGAACCAGGCTCCTGGCAGCTGTGAGGAGCAGTTGAGGTAGCCTGTCTGATAGTTTGCTGCTAATATGAATGGTGGATGATAGTCAGATTGGTAAGGCTAAAAAACAACACAGGAAGACTACACTTCCTAAACGTTCGATTGGACTTTCCATTGGTTGACCTTTTCAAGGTAAAAGTTCAAGGCTTGAAGTTTATGTGCAGTTGGTTCATGTTTGATTGAAGTCTCTATGTTGAATTGTGGGAAGATTGTCAAGAATTTAAGAATTTGAGAATTTGGAAGAGGAAAAAAATAAACATTTGAGCAAGGAGGATCTTCCTTCTGGATTAACCATGGTTGGTACAGGCGGTGAGGTGGCCTCTTTCTCTGTGTGGGATTATGTGGTGTTTGCTGGAACAATTTTGGGGTCTGCTGGCATCGGCCTTTTCCAAGCCATCCGTGGCCGCAAGGAGACTACCAGCGATGAGTTCTTACTGGGTGGACGTCAAATGACAGCTGTGCCGGTTGCCATGTCGCTCACTGCCAGCTTCATGTCTGGCATCACAGTAATTGGCACACCGGCTGAGGCCTACCGGTTTGGAACGGCCTTCTGGCTCTTTGGCTTCTCCTATGGCATCATGTCCACGGTCACTGCCGAGATCTTTGTCCCCGTTTTCTACCGACTGGGGATCACCAGCACCTATGAGGTAAGGAGGCATTTTGTAATGTGAATTCTGTGATGTAATGGTATTTTAAAGTACTTTCAGGTGAACAGTATTCAAATGCCATAAACACATCTTTTCTGTGAGAGGTGATTAGGAGTTGGGGGTTACAGAGAGGAAAAATCAACGTGTCTGACTGTCTAGGTTTCCATTTCCTTTCTAGTACCTGGAGATGCGCTTCAACAAGACCATTCGGTCAATTGGGACAACCATGTATATCATACAAACGGTAACTACAATGTTATTTCCTGAAAAAAACAATATGCAAACGGTGTCTGTGTTAGGAAAATGAAAAACAAAGAGGCAAAAAGATCAAAAGTGGGACAAACATCCATGTTTAATACGACACGGTTGCAATATTTAACAGCACCTGTCGTTTTCCTTGTTGACGTTATATAAATCTGAACTTTGAAACCAATTCCACACAACTCATTAATGTGAATTGCCTGCTTGTTTACATCCAATCAACTAATGGTGGCAGGTCCTGTACACTGGTTTGGTCATCTATGCCCCAGCTCTTGCACTGAATCAAAGTAAGTCTTGAAACATGGTCGGTTTTGTCAATTACTGTGAAGTGCAATATTTTCTCATGAAACCTTAGATCCATAGAGGCACTTTTGTTATTCTAGCCCACAAAGCTGCTCGTGCATAATGAGCCTTACATAGTTTAACCAATCAGAAAACAAGGATAAGCACGCATCTGGGCATATTTTAGTTACTGTCTTTTACTGTCTGTGATCTGGTAATACAGACTATTTTACCTCTACTGTCCTTTTTATATACATGTATGCATTTTATACATTCATGTGAGACATACCCTTCTTTGTCTTTCTCTCTCCTGTTTATCCTGCATACAGGACAAACCTGTAAAAGGGAGTGTGTTGTTCTTTAAAGAAAGGTTGAATAAATGGCTGAATGAAAAAGCACAAAGCTAGCTACATTAACACATTGTATCTGATGACTGGTTTGAACTCACTAAAAACTTCACATTCTGTTCTGACTCGTATTTTGACATATGATTCATGATGGATCTTTGTTCTTGTCACTCAGTCACTGGGCTTGATCTATGGGGAGTGTTGGTGGCTACAGGAGTGGTGTGCATCCTCTACTGTACTTTGGTTAGTAATATGCATTGCAAATTATCATTGAATGAATGATCTTTGGACTGAGTAGTTTACAAGAGATGACAGCAGTGTACTCAAACGTATGTTAGACACAAGTACATGTCAAACATGTTTTAATCATATTCAGACTTTTATTTCAAACGATTAAACTATTTCCTACAACACATTTGCATCATGCACTTATTTTGGTTCATACAATAGATCATCCTTCAGATCTGATGTTGGTGTTTGCACTGGAAAACTATGTATATTATGGTTTGCTTGATAATGTGTAATTGTGCAAAGTAGACGATCAGTGTAAGCCTCATCTAGGTGAAGTCATTGTCTAGACCAAAGTACTTGACAAGTGTTGAAGTGATTCTGACTGGATTATGTTTCAGGGCGGTCTGAAAGCGGTAATCTGGACAGACGTGCTGCAGATGGTGATCATGCTGTCAGGTTTTGTGGCTGTCATTGCTAGGGGAGCCGTGCTACAGGGAGGCCTGGGAAAGATTTGGAAAGACGCTGGCGACGGAGGCCGACTTGATCCATTTGAGTAAGCACACAATCAGACCTCGGTCGATTAGCATTTGTTCTTAGAGTTAGTATTAACCTGATTATAATACCAAATGGGTGCATGTTCCCTAGTCTGTTGTAGTGCCCTGGGCAGCAAACTCCATGAAAAGCATTTGAAAGTACCATGTGACCCAGGTGTGAACACAATGACATCAATATCAGTAACTCAAGTACACCTATTGCCTCAAGAGTTCTAGTTTTGGTAAAACGGATTAGTATCATTCCAAATATCTGGACAATGTGGTTGTCACACCTTACCACACCATTACTGTCACTTTTCATCCACTATGTGTTAAAGAGTTTCCTTACCTCCTTTCATCTCAGCTTTAGCCCAGACCCCCTGAGGCGTCACACATTCTGGACCATTGTAGTTGGTGGCAGCGTGATGTGGGTGTCAATCTACTCCATCAACCAGTCCCAGGTGCAGCGCTACATCTCCTGCAAAACCTTAACACATGCCAAGATGTAAGTGATTCCATTTGCAATACAAAAAAAACATCTTTATGTCAAGGTTGTGTACATTAACATGTCATACAAGCTTTTGCCTTTCATCTCTCAGGTCATTGTACGTGAACATGTTTGGCCTATTGCTAACAGTGAGCCTGGCTATGTTTTCTGGCCTCACCATGTTCTCCATTTACAAGAACTGTGACCCACTTACGAATGGTGATATAAGCGCCCCTGACCAGGTAACCGTGATATAGCAATTGTCTTCATGCAAAATCTTGATATGCAGCACTATTATTTAGTCAAATAACAAACAGGTGACAGTAAAATGTATGCATATATTTGTGAACCAGCTGCTTCCCTACCTTGTGATGGATATTCTGGCAGCCTATCCTGGAATCCCTGGCTTATTTGTGGCTGCCGCATATAGTGGGACCCTCAGGTGAGGCCTGAGAGGCAAATCATTCTTCCACATCAAAGTAAGGAATCATGCTGTATAGATAAATAGGTGTTAAGCCACTAAACCGGTCCTACAATAGATATTAGGTGCATAGGGAAGGAAAGCATGAGTTTGCGTAACCTCTGGTCATCTTTCTTCCTGTTAAAATCCCCAGTGATTGTTCCATTGACTGCTACCAAATACTTCCTCATTAATTGGCAGTTTTACTCTTTTCTGAATACATATGATTATAAACTATCACATACATGCCACATTCATCAAATCTAATCTATAATCTACTTGCATCAACCTTTCTTTTCAGTAGTTCAAATACTACTGTTGCGTCTGTTTCAGCACTGTATCCTCCAGCATTAATGCCCTAGTTGCTGTCACTGTGGAGGATTTTGTCCGTCCCATGTGGAAGAACCTGACAGAGAAGCAGGTTTCCTGGATCAACATGGGCCTGAGTAAGTTATGCTCTAACAGGGTTCAGTGAAAATTCATTTCATAATAAAAATAGAAAGAAGTAAAAAAAAAAAAGTACTATAAGAGAATATTGGGAAATGTCAACCCATTCTACATTTACATGTTAGGAATTTGTCTGGTGACTTTCAATGAATGCAACAGTAGAATTATAAGCATTATAAGCAACAAGGACCCAATATAAAAATTAAAAATTAAATTCAGTACTCCCAGATTGTTCATGTATAGAAATGTGGCAGGTAAAGATTTTTTTTGTCTTTCACTTTCTTTTCTACATTGTTCTTGACAAACTACTAAATGTATTTTTTTACCAAAAAACACATCTGAAAAATTATTTTACTTTCTTGATACATTTCCTGTATAGCTTATCAAGTTATTCTAGGCAGATAGTTATAAGATTTACCAGTTTTTGGTGTGTGAGTTATGACATAATAGTTTTTGTAAAAAAAGAAAGAAAGAAAATGGACTGATTGCTGAACAAAACAAGGTTTTACAATCCTAAACCAACACTCCCCGGTCACATAATAGCATCTCCACTTAACAACAAGCTAACATCATGCAAAGACATTACCCCACATGGAGAGAAGGAATAAATAAATCAAACATAAATCAAACATAACAAACTCTGTTGGCACAACACTTTACTAAAAGCAGAGTTTGTGGAGTGCTTTACAGGAAATCATGCTAAAAAATGTAATAAAAAAGTGGTAATCTATTCAATGAAGTGAAGTTAACTTTAAAAAACCCCAATGCAGATCCAGGCTCTTGCACAAACTCCATGATTTTTCTTTTAGCCATGTAAGACATACTTGGCCAGGGTGTGGCCTTGCTCTCAGTTTGTGTGAGAGGGGCGTAGGACACAGAATTTACCCTTGTCCCATTCAATGTACTATTAACACTGGTTCCTATTGATTTGCATGGTGTTCCTACTTCCTCCACAAGCTGTTCATGTAGGTTATTGTGTATGCGTTATAGGTCATTTAACTAAGTATGTGGGTGATGTTTGCATTTGTGAGAAAGAGACAGAAAGAAAAGTATTGTGTATGTGATGAAGATAATTCTTCCTGAAATACTAAAGCACATCTGTTTAAAGACTAAGTGATAGGTGGAACTGAAATCTGAAGGAAAAAACTTCAGATTTCAGTTCCACCTATCACTCAAAAAAGGCATTTTGATATTTGAATGTGCATGTACCAATAAAAACCTTATAGCAGCTGAAAAGATTTAAAACTCTGGCCTCTTTTTTGTGCTCAGCTCAGTGTAACAAAGGAAATTTCAAATCTCCACTGAGTGTGTTTGGGGTTTTTATCTTTTCATATGTTTTGAGAATGTTGCATTGATATGATTTTATCACAATCCAGGCGTATTCTTTGGTTTCCTGTGCATTGGGATGGCTGGAGTCGCTTCTCTGATGGGAAGCATTCTGCAAGTAAGCCTCTCAATCACAATGCAGCAACACAACTACAGCCATGTATTGCTCTTTAGCACCACCAACTGCTGAATATTAGGAATCACAAGTGGTTCCTCCTCCATTTTCAGGCAGCGCTGTCCATATTTGGAATGATCAGTGGGCCTCTTCTTGGGCTTTACCTACTAGGCATGTTTTTCCGCACAACAAACTCGACAGTGAGTATTCTATATTCCTAGTACATTCACTACTACAACCACGACTAGTTTTTATTATTATTTGCTAAATAGAATCTCTCACAACACAACAAATCTGTAAAACAGCCAAGAATCACAGAAGATGCAGCAGCTTAATATGGTGGGATATCATTTAATTGTATTCATGTTGACTTTGTAGGGAGGACTTGTGGGCTTAATCATAGGTCTTAGTTTGACTCTGTGGGTGGGCATTGGATCCCAGATTTACCCACCCACAGATGACAAGATTTTGCCCCTCCCACTCAGCACTGCAGGCTGCAACCGGAGCAACACACCCACCATGACTCCCTGGACCACTTCAACCTCTCAGCCTGAGTGAGTCACTTTACAGTCACCTCAAAACATCCATGTTTACCAAAGAAAATAATATGGTCATAGTAAGCAGGAACAGTCGAAAACAAAGATCAGTGCTTTGCATGTATGAACATGAATGAACATTGACTAAGACTCTAGTGGATATTGAATACAATTTTGAGTAAAAACTAAAACACTAAAGTCACTAAAAACTTAAAAGTAGTCACTTAGTCACTAAAAACTTAAAAGTAACCCAGGATATAAGGAACAGAGATCCAAGGCACTCCAAAAAAGGTAAAAATTCCTTTATTCTATTTGGCAATTCATTATGAAAAGTTAATAAAGTTAATAAAGTTCATCAGGGTTAAGAAATGCTCTCACATACATATGATCGGTAAACAGGTGGAAGTGATAAATAAATTATCATCTCAGAGTGTCATGTCATGGTTCGCAGGTATGACTCAGCAGATGTACAGCAAAAGCAGAACAATATAAAGACAAGCAAACATGAAACAGAACCATACAGGCACTAAAGGGGAATTGGAAGAGGGCATCATTTACAGACCGATTCATTCATAGACAGGAATGGGGGGAGATCTGTCTCCTCATTCAACCTTGGCAGAGTTGTGGTGATCCAAAAAGTGGACGTTCTCCCTAACCCAAGACCTACCTACTAAAAAAAGTGCGCTCCCCATTGCTACACAAAGCCAAGCGTGAAATTGGAGATCTCGCAATATTGGCGTCATGAGTGATGACTGAAACAATCTGTTATTTTTCTCAGCGTCAGGCCACCTCTGGCAGACTCCTGGTACTCTCTGTCCTACGTCTACTTCTGCCTCTTGGGCACCATGACCACAATGGTTACTGGCCTGCTGGTGAGCATGATCACAGGTGAGCCATCGTCCCCCTATGTTCAATATCATACTACGAAATGAGCAGTTACAGTTATGCTGTCACTTGTCTCCTTGTGTCTTTTTAGGGGGATGTAAGCAGGAGAAGCTGAACTCTGATCTGTTTGTGAAAAATAGTGACCTGATCTGCTTCAACTGCTGTAGTGTTTCCAAGGTAGAGAAAGTCCCTCATGTCAGATGCATGATAACAAATTGAAGCTAGTAAAGTGTACAGTATTTTTGTTTGAAGTTATTGATATGTTTTGATATGTTCTTGACCCACTACAGGCATACCTGATGGAAAAGGCCACCTCCGATGTCAACATGGGAGCTGACAACTCTCAATTCACCTTTGACGTAACGGATAAAGATGTTCAGAAAGTCACTAAATTGTAAAACTGCCAAGTCAACACACGTCTCAGAGAGGCAATTTTATTGAACCAAATATTTTTGGGATAAGAACATAAATGACAACGCACAATGTTTTTGCTGCTACAACTTAGGACATTTAATTCACAACAACAAATCATTTTAGCTCTAAGATGTGCCTATTTGTGTAGATACAAGTGTTTGAACCATGTTGCTAATATGCAAAATTGCTGTATATACGACAACCAGCAATAGTTAAGCTGAAACTGTTGAAACGGAAATTGAATTTACAGAGAACAACTATTTTAATTCTATGGTTTGCCTATTCATGCTGACACAAATACTACAATTATTTGTGTCATATTGTAATATTGTGTTTGTTTTACAATATGTATGATATTACTTTTTATGAGGGGGTTATTTTACAACACTTGTTATGCCAGTTTGTTTTATATCAAATGGTTCATTCTTCATTCACATGCTGTATAGTTTAGTCTCTAATTTTACTTGGTAATAATAAAACCTTTGTAAACGGTTCAGCAGCGTTGACTGAAAACACACACACAATGTTGAAACAATTCAGTAAACAGTATTTTTTACTTTTTACAATTGTATGTCTAAGATGCACCAGCACTTCTAAGGTAAGTGCAATGTACTATTTGCTCTGAGATGAGAGAGAGAGAGAGAGAGAGAGAGAGAGAGAGAGAGAGAGAGAGCGCTTTGGTCAGGGTAATAACCTTGTCGCTTGTCTCCTTGGCAACATACAATAGAGGAAGTTTACAAAGAACCGCCCCGCCCACTTTTACCTGCCCCCATGCCAGGAAGACAAGTGTTTTGCTGTTTCTGGCTTGTAGGGAGCCGAGAGCAAGCTGTCATATCAAATAGGGGAGTGGTTCACTACCAGGGAAGTGGCTACCAGGGAAGTGAACCAAGTTCCTGTTTTCGCTCTTACAGACAGAATAAGGTGAGCTAAATCTTTCATCTGTCTATGGCAATGACTTGGCAGAACACGTAGATTAGTAATATAGATTGAAAATGTATGAATAGTGTGTAGTTTTTCTGTTCTGACTGACTGACAAACGTTTATGTGAGACGGAAGGGAAATATTCTGGCCTTTCTCACTACAAAAGTTCAAAGGGTTGATATGTATTTTCTCCTTAAAACCAAGAAGGGCATTTAGGCTGTGCCTGATTTTGAAATACTGCTACACATATCATTTTAATGTAATTTCTGAATATGCACTGGAGATGCCTTACTTAGAACTAGTCATGTTTATGGTGTTGTTTTAATTGTGCAAACTTGCAAACTTGAAAATTTAGATCAAACAGACTTGATTTTTTTTGTTGAATATTACAATCTGATGCCCTTTGTTTTCAGTGTTTGCGATATTTGATCTCTATGCCCTTTAGCAGTTCAATGGCTACCAACTTAGCAACTCTGGCCTGTTGCCTCCTGGCCCTTTCCTTCGCTACGGCTACACCACCATCAGGAAAAGGGGGTTTGAATTTGACTGGCACAATTGCAATAACAACCCCTAGCTCAAACCCAACACACTCCCCTGCCATGGTAACTCTATCCAACACCACTATTGATGGTGGTGTTGGATGGAACTTCACTGAGGGCAAAGCTCCATTAACCAGCACTACCCAGGACAATAAAACACTTACCCAGACCACAGCAACACCCGGGATCACAAATCACCCCCAGACTACTCAGTCAACAACCATCTGGACCTCTGTAACAGATAGTGCCTCATTGATGACCACAATCCCCAGCACTGAAACTCCAAACTTCCCTGTGCTGACAACCCAAGAAACCCAGACGACTGCAAATAACACCAGTACACCTTATACATCGCTCACCTCGACTGAAAATGTCTCTCCCACTGCCAATAAAACCTCTGATTTAATGCAGAGTACCACACAAGGTAAGCTTGTCAATTGTTTAATCATTCATTTAATTGTATAACCTATAAGTTTTTTAACAGTTACCCTTTCTTCATCTTTTCTTGGATTACTAGGTTTGGGTCTGAACAGTTCAGAAAAGAATATGACTATTCTCTTCAGCGTTGTCCTTGGAGTGTTTGCTGTGGGTTTAGTTATGTACACGTTCCACAGATGCAAACAGAAGATCCAATACCTGCATCAACCTCTTTACAACACTGAGGACACAGGTAAGGAGTTAAATTCCCCATTCATCATGCAATCAATACAAACTAATTAGTTTATTATTAGGCTAGTGGCTAAGAAAAATATTTAATTTCCAACAGATCGTTTCGTGGCAGACGATGACACACTCGTAATTTCTGGAGGACTTTATGATGACCATCCAATCTGTGACAATCAACCAACAGCCACAACAGAACAAGCTCAATTCCGCCTTGAATTCCTTCATGAAGTATAGAGAATTCCTACATTTTAAGACGCTTCGGAGGCATTTAAATGGTGCAACCCAATCAATTGTCTTCATCAACTATTCAGTAATCTTTCAAGACTGAGATTTCAAACAAGGACAACGCTGAGCAATATGACTATCCCTTTAACTTGTACCAGTAACAATAATTTGATACATAAAAATAATGAATGCACATTGTTGTTTTTTCCATACCAACAATATGAATTTGAATAGAACAGAACGTACAGAAACAATACTGGAACAAGCATGTAGCAAGACACCACCACCAATGTTAAATCATTCCACACCTGTAACTGATAATATTAGGAAATGGAAAAATAGAAAGGAACACTTTAAGAACTTAAGAATATGGAGGGTGAGAAACTTTCCACAACATCTCGTTAACTAAAACTCACCTTTAACCCTAAATTAATTAGACATTTGTAATTTATATGGACACCTAAACCTGTCCATCTATGCAAGGGATAGACTATTAATAACAGAGGGCTATTTATCCATCTTTGCTATCTCTGCATAGATGGAGGACTATCTATGCAAAGATATTTTCATTACTCTTCTTCTTCGTTTTGCCATAGCCAGTAACAGCAGTCCAACCAGCATCTCTAATCCTTTTCATTGCAGCCAGCTTCAAGGACTTCCCTGGTGACTCATGAATGACAGGGCTGGGGGTCTGAATCTAAAAAATAAATAAATTATATGATAATTAGCAAGGTTACTTGAGTGGCTAACGTGTTCATAACCCAACCATCTTTTTAACACCCAATAACATTATTTTCTATTACTATTAGATCAACAGGATCATATTACCTTCCTAAACATCGGTACTTTGCGATGTGGAGCAGAAAAACTGGGCACAGGTGCATCTGCAAAAGTCTATCATGAGCAGCAACAAAAGAACAAGAAGAACAAAAAACATCAGTTGTCAGTATCCCACACTGTTCAAACAAAGCTCACAAAATCAACTGGGTTGAAAATAAACTTATGGCAAAATAAAGTCTACTATTAATACTATTTACCAAGACGTCATTGTACTCAGAGCTGTCAGACTTGGGGTCATGCTCCATGTTCGTCCAAGGTGCTGAGTTTTCAGTAGAAGGAGGTGTTCTTATTCTATAAGACTGTAGGGGGATTCAATGAATACATCTCAAAAGAGAACTATCATTTGGGAGAATTTTGGTAAATGTCTATGAATCTAAATACATTTGATTTCACCATACCTTTATCTGTGCTGCTCCAGCCCCATCTGTGGTGATCCAAGATGAGGTTTTAAGGTTTTCTTCCAGAATGTCCTTTGATACAAAATGAGTTATCAATGCTGGTAATAGTCACGAAATGGTATCTAAATTATAGTTGGCTTAGTAAACATTCACTTTATGAATAGATGAAATAATTTTGTACCTTGGCCTTTGGTGTTGCTCCAGTGCCGTTTGTGGTAGGCCTACTCCAAGATGGAGTTTTGACAACAATTTCCTTAAGACATGAAAGGCGTAAAATGTCGTTTACACTTAACAATCATGTGATAATAAAGCTGCACACAAATAACTGTTATCATACACAACACACTATGTCAGGTCAAACTTCTTGAGACAGCAAACAGGTTACTAGTGGTGAATAAGCATAATGGGCATGTAGAGATATTTCATGGAAAATATTACAAAGTGAAACAAATTGATTCCCCCCCCATTTCCAACTCACGTGAACAATAGAGTATGTTTCTGAAATGACATTTGCTAAATCTATCTAAAATCAACTTTTTAGTAGAGTTATGTTCATTTACATTTATCTTTGCAGTTGCAGTAATCCCATCTTTGCTGTAGGAGGGAGTTTTCCTGGTCTTGGAGATGCGACTTACACGCCTCTTCACAGAGCTTTCTTCTCCTTGCACTTCTTTAGAGTTTGACTCAAGTGACTAAAAATAAACAATGAATTATAGGTGATATGCAGTACAATATTTTTTTTCCATAAAACTGTTAGTCGGTGGTTTATTTTCTGGTTTAGATATTTTGAACCTGCTTGTTCTTTGCTTCTGAATCTTGACCGATTTTCAAGCATGACATTTCTTCCTTCAGATCATTTAACTTCTTCTGTAGGTTTGCCTAATAGCCAAGGCAAAAAAAGACAAAAAAAGTGTCTTTCAAAATGTAGATGTCAGAGATTGTTTCAGTAGAAAACAGAAAGAAATCATAATTGATGGCAACTAGATGAAACACTTCACCTTCTGTGTCATCTCTTTCTTCAGCTGTTTTTTCAGGAGATCATTTTCTATCTTATTCTGTTCCAACTCCTGGTGGTAATTCAGTGACAAACAATGTTAACATTTAATTTATTTCTTATTTAATTTGAGCTAAATTAAAATGTTTTTGTCTCCCTGCTTTTTTCAGCATCTTACCAGTGATGTCTTGGCAACAGCCTCCGTCTCTTTCCTTTTGTTCTCCTCAAGCTCTGCATCCTTCTTTTCAACCAATTGGTCATACTGGCTCTAGTAATGACAAAAAACAAGTTCCTTCCAATGCAAAAGGTGCTGTACAGGACAGCCAGATGTAATATACTGAAATGAAGATGACCTCACCGTGTGTTTTTCCATCAATGCAACCATATCTGCGATCTTGTGCCGACACATGAGTTCTGCATCTTCTTTGTTCTTGGTGGCCTCAGCAACTGCATCTTTGAGCGTTTGGACCTATAAGAGAATGTTTGAGTCGTCTTTTTCATATTTGTGGAACTAAAAATGTGGCAAACAAAAAACATTAAATTACAACTGTAACCTCATTCTGAAGCTCAGCTGCAAAGGTTGATTTGGACCCAAGATCCTCAAGCAATCTTTGATGTTTTTCCTCATTCAGTATTTTAAGATTATGGGACTCATCTTTGAGATTGTTGATCTGAAGTAAGAAAACAGAAATTTGCATTATGTAGGGGTGTATATGTGGTTTTATGTGACTTGTAGTACTGTGTATA
>CABFOS010094276.1:0-12035 GCA_900660315.1 Diretmoides pauciradiatus | reverse complement strand
CAGCCATAAACACCTAGCAATTTTGCTGACATGAACTATGGCACTTTGCATTTGAGCTGTCTGAACATGTACACACGCAAATACAGTACACGCACGCACGCACGCGCGCGCGCACACACACACACACACACACACACACACACACACACACACACACACACACACACACACACACACACGTTGTTGAACTCAAGAGCAACTGATAGAGCAACATAATTTAAATTGCACTTAACAGAAACAATTATTCTATTTAATTTTCCCATTACCCCTTCTGTCATCCCATCTATATAATTAACAGAGGGGCTGCAGCAGTATGGGTCACATTGTGTAATTTCATATTTCATATTTATACTAGTCACTGTGTCAAAATGTAGTTCAGTCAACATTTTGAACGTTAGCTAGTCTGTGTTAGTGTTGGGATGTGTTGCTTCTCTTGTCCTGTTTTGTGTGCCTCCATATGAAAATGAACTGAACTCATGCAGATTATCAACCCCTCCCCCGCCGACGCTTGCACGTCTTTCTAACCCAACGAGGCCCCCTACAGGTGGAAACTCGCTGACTGGGAATTAATCAGGTGCGTAAAGATGGCGGCCTTTCAGTTTGACGTCATTTGACCCATTTCTCGGAGCTCGGTGTGCTTCTTGAGGAGATGTTGGCGTTCAGACATTTGGAAAGAAAATAATGATGAACCAGGATGATGTTTATGTTTATACCTACTGGACAGTACTCTGACAATATTCCTGTTTCATTTACAAGGGCAGTTCACTGGAGCCATAAGGTATCTGTAATGTGCTATATCTGTTATTGATGTCAAGGGCCCAAAAACAGTGGCCCCCTCATTGGATAAGATTTATGGGATGGGAGCCCTTATCTGAGAGGATTTTTTGTTGTTAGATATGATTTACAAAATAACTACATCATTGTTTATATTCTAGTTAGTGGAGAGAGAGACGTCTGATCAAAATAGTCGTTTTATGTGTTGTATTAACTTGAAGTGAATGAAATAACAGTAGCCTAATGGGAAACATGGCCTAATGTTACCCAATACAAAGATGGTACAGGTGAGTAGACCAACTAAAATTATACTGTCGAGACTGTGAAACTATCTTGTAAATGTAAGACTATCAGTGTAAGACAAACTATCGTGTATCGTGTAAGACTGCTTCTTCAAGAACCACGGTTACATTAAGGCATAAGGATTCAGGAAGGATGGACTCCATATACTGGCTTAACTCTGTGTGTAATTTGACTTTTAATTGGTAGGCAGGACTAAGTAAGGACATGGTGTCCATTTGGCCAAGACTCGTGTATCAATTGTTGTGATCTGACACTGATTCTGTCTTTCCTCTGGGTTACCTCACTTCAGGGAAGCACCAGCTCTATTGTTCACTTTCATTGAAGTGAATTAATTCAGAGAATTTGTCGTCTATCCTATTGCGCCACACTGTGGATTTACCCCGTCTCTCTCTCTCTCTCTCTCTCTCTCTCTCTCTCTCTCTCTCTCTCGTTTTAAACAGCTGATCGGGGCTGATGTAATGGGGGAACACCGTCGGTTTGCGGATGGTGTTATTCACGTTTTAGCTGTTAGCAGCGGAACATAATCTCCCTCTCGTCAGCTCACATTAGTCTCCATGATCCGCACCAAACCAATATGTGCAGAGAATGCAGTGGGCCAGCCGGGGTAATTTAGTATGTCAGTCAGCTCAGGAGGCTGGTAAAATGAGTAAATGGCTGGATATGATTTATATGAAAAGAATATTCTGATTATAATGGCTCTCAGAATAGAATATCCTCTCTCGTTTTACACTTCTCTTCATCTGCATTGTATGCATCCCCTGGATAGATAGTGGAACGAACTGAGGGCTTTTAAACTGACTGCTCTGTGATTATATTAAGAGTGTGAGAGTGAGAGAGAGAGAGAGGGCGAGGAGAGCGAGGGGAGGGAGGAGATTGGGTGCCCGAGCACTAAGTATACATAATTGCTTCTTGACACATTGGCCAAATTCTGCAGTGCCAGGATCTGAGCGAAGATGATTAACGGCTGTCCGAGTGGGTGGGCACTGCAGGTCGTTCAGGGCTTTTGGTTTCCATAGAGATCTAGTCTACAGGCCATACATTGCATTCTGAAAACCCCAGAGGTCCGCACATTGTTAAACTACAATTAAAACTCACACGGAACGCATTGTCAGTCCTCTCTCGTATTAATCTACCAAGCGGTTTGCTGCCTTTGCTATTTCCCCCCTCTTCCTTTCTTTTCTCCTCTATTTTTCTTAAATGGTCTCCTCTGGCCGGTGAGAAGCTAAAGAGTGAAAATCGTGCGTTCTGTGAATAATTGAAGAGTGGGCTCACCTCGGAGCATCGTTACAGTGAGGCAGTCTGGGTAAGAGGTTAGGGTAAGATCATATTTCTGACAGTAGGCTTCAGGCAGTAGAAAATTGTGCCAGTTTTTCACGAGGTTTCCTTCTAAAACTACAGCATGAATAACAGTTTCTCATTATAGCACAACAGGGTTGGAATTAAATGTGGATGGTGAAGCACTCACAGGAGCATATACGTGTGTTTCTGCGCATGTACTATAGAATTGTATTTTAAACTTGCAAGTTCATTGTTAAATATTATATTTTGTTGAACAAAATAGCTTAAAGGATAACTTCGGTATATTTCAACCTGGACTTTATTTTCCTATGGTCGTGTGTCTACGTGACTGATGGGAAAATTAATTTTTGAAATCCAGTATTGAGTGTGCACTGATTTTAGTGATTAGCAATTAGCGGCTAATGTGGCTACAACGTTATCGCCGATGGGCAAGTGAAAAGTCCTCTAAAAGCGTTTTATTTTGCCACTGACAGGCTCCGATTGTTGTTCTAAATGTCTGACAGGATCCCGACAGAGAAATTTAAAAAAATTCTTTTGTGAGGAGTGAGACCTCTTCTTGCATATAGACCTATCCTGGATAGGGACACGCTGTTGTTGTGGCTAGTTGTGCTCCAAGTGGATGCTAACACAATAACAACAGACCAGATCAAGTGAAAGGTAAAGAAAAATGTTTTATTTCTCTGTTGGGATTCTGTCAGACACTTATAATAACAATTGGAGTCTGTCAGTGGCAAAACAAACGCCTTTAGAGGACTATTCACTTGCCCCGATGTCTCGCGTTTTAGACGGATTCGCTAACCTAAGCGCTAACTGCTAGCAGCTACAGACTCGGTCTATACTGGACTAATTTCAAAAATTCTTGTTCCCATGAGTCAGTTAGACACACGACCATGAGAAAATAGGATCCAGGTTGAAAAATACCAATGTTATCCTTTAACTATGTTACATTCAAAATAATCCATTTTGGGTTCTTTGCTATGGAGAGCATGTTACAAGAGAGCGTGGTGGGTGTGTTTGTGTGTGTCTGATGTACAATATGGACATGCATGCGTAACTACTGTATATGTATGTGTCTATGAGAACAGTGCAACCTAGTTAGGTGACAGATGGAGAGGGCAAGGGGTGGGGGTGGGGATCAAGCACCTCTGCTGGTATGGGGTCTGCGCTGCACCCTGTTCCTGCCAGCTCTCTGAACTTGCTATGGCAAACTAAAGCCCTGTGACACCATGATGTCATTTCACAGTTTTTGTTTTCCACTGAAAACAACAACATGTTCTTTGATAACTTCACCTGGTATGGTAAAGGTTAAATGATGGAAAGAATAATAAAGTGTCGCACACTCCAGGCTCCATATGCACACGGCTTTTAAGCTGTGTGCATATGGTAAACATGGTAAACAAGCTTCCTGTTTCTTGAAGCAGACTTTTTATTGTGCGCTAACACTATCATGCAAACGTGAACACACTGACAACCATAGATAAATTGGTTTATGAGGGTCTTACAGTATGTACAGCAGCATTCTTTAAGCCAAGGAAAGGCCGCTGGTGAATAACTACATCTTAATGATGATTCATTCTGTATAATAAAAAGAAAACCCCTCTGGCATCCAAACAAGCGGCTAGTCATGCAGCAATTAAGCTTAGTCAAAAAGCAGGTGGTTAGTGAGGCATCTTCAAAATGTATGTCCACGCTCACGTACGTGCACATACAAGTGCACAGGCACAAATACATTCATTCACAAATTGGCATACGTACACACACACAGTTCATTTGACGTGAATGTGATCTTGGAAGACAAGCAGCAACAACCAAAGGCTCCATCAAGGTGCCCGGGGTCCCATTGGTGGCGATCCTCAAACAAATAATGTGGTGTGAAAGACAATCCAAAAGGTCATTTGTGACCTCTGGGATCGGTACTGTGCAGCATCTGTCACTAGCAAGCACAGCATGTCCATGTCAAATGGCAAAAGGTACAGTAGGCGGTGCAGCCAGCGTGCCATGCAATAAAGGCAGTGGGCCTATATACATACATAGCACACTCTTGCAGTTGCAGTAATGGGTTTCTGCAGTTTTCTTGGCTTATTATGCGATATGTGACATGACTTGTTGAATAACCTGAAGGGCCAGTCACAGCAAAGCTAACATGATGTGTTTGCTTTCAGTACATACAATATTCACACTAAGACCAGAATAGTTTCAAATAAACTGAAATAATATTCTTAGCATAAATTGCAATGCTGAAAGAATCAGACCACACCTCACTGTGGAACAAATCAATAGCATTCCATAGCTAACCAAATTCCTCTTTCTGAATGGCAAAATCCAATCTTCATGGACACACAAACAATTGGATATATTGACAGCTGCACTGGGGAAAGAAAAACACAAAAACAGAAGCGCTGCATGCCGTAAAAATATTGCATGAATATCACGTGTAGAAATTGCATGTCTCACAAAATTGCATTCTTATTTCTCTCAAAGTGCAAATGAGGCAGAGTTCTGCAGTTAAACGTATTGGCCAGATCTCCTCTGCTGTAGCCTCTCTCTCCTCTCTCTCTCTCTCTCTCTCGCCACAGCATATCTCCCCCCTACATCCAGCTAAACCAATCAGGGATTTGAGAGCCTCACTTCCAATCAATTACCACCCAAATCAGTGCAGAGCCCTTTGATATAGAATCATTTGTCAAATCACTGCAGATGGCTGAGGGCAGGTACCCCTGTGCCACAGGCCATATCCACATGGAAATCTGTGCTCAGGGTGGGCTCTGACGCTGATGCTCCCCAACCCATTAATGGGAAGTCATTGTGCGCTTCAGGACTGCAGCCCAGCTGCCTGGTCCCCTAGATTGCTAATGTATAAGCATCTTAGCCTGACCAATGGATAATACCAAGTCCCAGAGTATAGCATAATGATAAGGACTATTCAAGTGGGGGGACAATGTGACTTTCACAGGTCCTACTTAAGGTCTTCATATGAGCCTGTAGAAATTGCACTAACATCCACATGCTGTGGGTGTGTTTTTCTTAAATGTTCTAATTTTGTTAGTCGCTTACTATAGAGCCATCTAATGTGTAAAAGTTTTTACTGTAAGTTGATTCATCTCAATATTTGGATGGCAGTTTAGATAACTAAAAACCTAATTTCGTAAGTCAACAGGCTTCTGTCTCGTAATTTCTTGCCATTATTATAGTGCTGCGCAGTTCATTTTGTTATTTATGACTTAAAGGATTAGAGGCCTTATTACTTTATACAGAGGTGTAGCATAAAGACTGATAGCAGATTGTGAAACAGCTTTTCAAAGTTAAACCTGTCCTGTCCTCAGATGATTTGGGTGGTCAAAATTTGAATCAAATAATAAATAACTAAATGCATAAATATATAAATAAATAAAACTTCAGAATCCAAAAGTCCTAATTTATAGATGAGACGTTAATCATAAAACGCTGAAGATTCATGGCTGTGGTCTCAGTTGTGTAAGAGCTTCTTTTAATGATTTTATTCATGAGCAAAGTATTATTCAATGCCTTCATGATTCAGTGATGTATCCTGGCCTCTTAGTTTTCCTCCTTACCATTATAAATCAGTGCGGTGCTGTGGGATGACACGGATGCCAGTTCTCTGTGCAAGAAGAAGACAAGTTCTCTGTAGTGTTTGATATACGTTCTTTTAGAATCGGTCTTCAGATCAACGTCTCCACTTGTGTCTCCGGCAGATAGAACAACGATCACCAGTAACCCTTCGTTTTACAGTCCCCTAATTACTAAGTATTTACCTGGTAAATATATGATAAGTTGTTGGGTAATTGCCACTGGTAAATAAGTAGGTAAATACAGAGAAATTACAGCTGAAATACTACAAAACCCTCCAGTATTACCCATCAACTCAACTAAGTACTGTGTAGTTGTGATCATGTAGTGTTTTAGATTGGTCTTAACTCAGATATAATTGTGTATCTCATAGGAAAGCAGGTAACCAATTCTTAGAAACACCTCCGCTATTACCCATCAATTCAAGTTACAATTGTAGTTTTCCAATGTTTATGTTTATAACATTATGTACCATTATGTACTATCTAGAAATTAAGATTCTATCTAGAAATTAACACTTGTGAATTATTTTTTCTTATATAGTTATTGTCCATGGCTACACCCAATACCTACAACTAACAACCTCCGCAGTTTTCCTCTAGTGTCATGTCGTCTTAAATACTGGGTACGTTCTTGCAGACGTGTTTTACTCAGTAAGTTAGCTGAAACTGTACTGTAAAATGAAGCCTTGTTTCTTTCCATTGTATTACCATGTTCTTACCGTATCCTTGGTAACTACACGTGTAAGAGCCATAATGTGTGAATATAAGAATTTATATAGCATGCAAACTTTATATAATTCATAATTTACTGTTAAAGGCAGGGTGGGTAATTTTGTTCAGAGACACTTTTTGTTATATTTGTTGAATTTTTCTGGCCATCCCGATAGCAATCAATAATATAAGATATCTGACACTAAAATGAAAAAACTCTGATGTCTCTAATGGGCACAAGACCAGAAAAACAATGTCCAATCATTTCATTTTGCCTGAATGAAATGATTGGACAAACTACCTGCCTGTCTACGTACCATGAAATGATTGGACGAAGTGCCTGTCTGTGCCTCCGTGTTTGGGGAGAGGGGCTTTGGTGGGACGGCTGAAGGGAGGGGAGGGCTTACTTTTCCGAACTGTTATTTTTCAAACGTACCTATCCTGCCTTTAATGTACAGTATAGTTCGTAGGTAACGTACAAATATGTACAAAAACGATTGCCTCGTGTATACTGAACTGATAATTGATGCTCCCTTTAATATAGTGAGTGAGTCATGCACAGTTTAGTTGGTCAGAGAGCTGCGTTAAGCACGGGAGCAAATCATTTTTCGACCATGTGACACAATGTGTTTCACTAAAAATTTGAAACTGGATTAGTTACATCTCCTGTCATTCGCATCAGACCAAAGTTACTGGGCCTACAGCTCATCTATGGCATATTTTGAAAGATATCTAGATGGAACGTCATTACATTTAGTTGAAAAACTGCTCACGCACAAACCACGAGAGTGACTGAAAACTTCCACCACAGCGCTGGATGCTAGCTAATGTGACCGGTGAATTCTGAGGGGAGGTCAGACACATCACTCAGAGGAATTCCTCAACGCAACGTGGTGGTAGGTTTTTGACTGAAAGACAACTTCGGAAGCTACTCAGTGACTGGTCGTATTTCTCTGTGTGCAAACATGACAGCACATGATAGCTTGCCTGAGCTAAAAGCCATTGAAGTCTCTGCATGTTTCAGAAGTTGCGATGCATCTGTCTGATGAGAAAGTGTTATACTTTTTATTCACTTGCATGCAATTTACACATTGCTCTGCTCTGCTGATATGATGGCTGAAGATAAGGAAGTAATTGATACTGTAGAAATGGAATCTAAAAGAACGATCAAGCTAACTGAGAGAGCATTGGAGGATAAATTGCATAGGTTCATTGGAGCCAGGAAAGGAGTATTAGCTCGGATAACTGGTAAAAAGAAAAAAAAGTTTGATGAGTGATGCTGGCAATTTGCAAAAACTGCAAGAGTGTCATGCACAAGGACTTCACTCTTGAAGTCTTCACTGAATTTAAAGAGCCCAGTAGGCAAATAGAACCTCTACCTGAAGAAGAAAAGGGTGCAGATCTATGCAACTGAGCAACTGGTTTGAGATGTTGATTATCAGACATCACACTTGATGATGTAGGCCCTGAAGATAGTGCATCACAAGTGGCAGGTGGTAATAAAAAACCTACGCAAAAAAAGGGTTCAATTGTTGGACGCTCATCTGTCATGTCCGCTCGATCATCAGTTTGTGTTAGTGAAGAAGCAAAGCTAGCTGGATTAGTTGAATGTGCTGCAGCTTTACAGGAGAAACAGGAGCTTGAATTGCTATGTCCGCTCATGCAGGTGGAGCTCGAGTGAAGGAAGATGAACGGATACGCTATCCGCCCACTAACTTGCCTGTAACTAGAGGTAATATTCCATCCAGGTCGCTGCAAGTTACAGGGCCACGTAGGCACACAGACAACGCTGACAGGTAACAGTGTGACAGAAGCAGTGATGGCATTCTTCAAGTAATGCAGAAGCAAAATATGATCACAGAGATGCTGGTTAATCAACAGAAACAGACTCAGCTTCCACTCAGCTACAGTAGAGATCCTTTCTTATAGAGCTTTCAGACAAGCCATTGAACAGAGCTGATAATGATCAGGACAAGTTGTACTACTTGCAACAGTACACTGCAGGAGAACCACAAGAACTTGTGCGTAGCTGTGAACACATGCCACCGTACAGAGGATACAAGGAAGCAAACCGACTTCTTTAGAAGCATTATGGAGATGAGCTAATGACAGCTATAGCGTCATGGAAAAGCACTAAACACTTATGCTGTATTTTTGACTGGCTGTCGTAACACAATGGAAAATGTGGAGTTTATGGAGGAAATAGATAATCCCACAAATATAAGGATGGTGGTATCCAAATTGCCATACAAAATGAGGGAAACGTGGCACAGTGAAGATTCAAAATCAAGGAAAGGAGAGAACGACCTTGTCATCTTCATCGATCGTCTAGCAAAAGTAGCTGTGGATCCACTCTTTGGAGACCTCCAAGACAAGACAGCCGCACATCTACAGCAGGAAAAATGGAAATCTGTCAAGTGGAGTGAAAGGAAGCAGCTTCACAACCAACATGTCGGTGGAAAGGAAAAGGCCAGATGCAACAGCAAAGCGAGCTAACCCATCCAAAGCAGCTAATGCCTTCGGAAAAACGTATCTTTTCTGTCAAAAAAACAATCACACGTTGCATCAAGATTAAAGCGCTACTGTAGCACACAAAGAATGTGTTGAATTCATAAAGACAAAGGGGCTATGTTAGCCATCTTAGCAAGACCTGCAAGAGGAGAATGATGTGCAAACAGTGCTCACAGAGACACCCAGACATTCTTCATCTGGAGAAAGGAGCCATTAAGAATACATCTGTGTTGACGAGTGGTGACAGCACTCTGAATGAAGAGATCTCAGGCGCTCATAAGTCTGTTACACAGGAAATAGTTTGCTACACTGGAGCTGGAGAGACAGAGTGTATGTTTTCGATAGTGCCAGTGAAAGTGAAATCCTGTAACAGTGGAAGGTCTATAGAGATGTAAGCCTTTATTGACCCTGGAAGTACAGCGACGTTCTACACGGAGGAGCTCCGAAAGAAACTGAACTTGAAAGGAGAGCCGACTCAGATCTTATTGAGCACCAAGGGCCAAGATGAACCTGGTGGACAAAAGCTGATTAGCAGTTACATGCTCTCAAGTGTGTGGCCTGGAGAATAAGAAGTACCTTCAGTTACCCAAGGTCTTCACACACAGCAACATAGCAACATCCATGTTCAGAGAAAAAAACATCCCCAATCAACAACATCTTACCACACATTGATGCTGATGTGAGCCAACAACTCAAAGGTAATGGAGCCATGGCACATAATCAATAGCCAAGATGAAGGGCCCTACACTTTGAAGACTGTCCTGGGCCGGATGGTGTGTAGACCTGTAAAGAACGAGAACACACATTCCAAGGATAGGGCAGCTCATTACAGCGTCAACTGAATCTCAGTGGTTGAAATAGAACAGTTACTGGTCCAGCAGTACATAACAGACTTTCCTGAGCATCATTATGTTGACAAGGAAGAGATGTCGCTGGAGGACAAACAGTTTATGCTGTCAGTGCAGAAGACAACAAGGTTTGTGGGTGGACATTACTGCGTAGGGCTTCCGCTGAGATACAAAGCAGCTAAGATGCCAAACAACCGCTGTGTAGCAGAACAGTGAGCTGCTCGTCTGAGGAGAAAACTGAGAAAGAAGTGTTTCTTGAAGACTACAAAGGCTTCATGAAGAGCATACTTGATAAAGGCTATGCTGTTGAAGTTCTTCAGGAACAGCTTGACCACGACGACAACAGGGTCTGGTATGTCCCACTCCACGGGACCACCCAAAGAAAAAAAGATTTGTGTGGTCTTTGACTTCACAGCCTCATTTCAGGATGTGTCGTTGATAGGGTTGGGTACTGAAACCTGGTACCAATATGGCACCGGTTTCTGTACAATCGGTATCTACCGGATCGGACGTTACAGGCAACAGAAACGTCGCTGCCCGTTCCCTCGGTAGTTGATTCATTGTTGTTTATGAGAGTTAATTCGGTTAAATAGCTCCAAACGATGCTTCATATACTTTCGGTTTCGTTACTACGTTTGTTCTATAAGCTGGAGAGCGGAGCGGAAGGAAAAGTAGTTCGTATCCTTAACAATTTAAAATGAATAAATGAATAAAATGAAGTTAAAGTAGTTATATAGTAGAGAAGTTCAATTACACACATATATACACACACAGTACCCGTTATCAATTTGTTTTTTAATGTGGATCGATTCCCAAAACTCCAATCAATGATTGGACGTACTGACATATTGATACTTTGGTATCGATCCGCAGAGAGAGAGACACGGTTGTTTTTTGTGTGATCAAAACTTTACCTTAAACACAGAAAATGCCTAAATGGTCTAAAGTGTGGCTGCATTTCACTAGAAAGGAACGGAACGTGCAACAGATATTTGAAAACAATTGTGTGTAAAAGCAGCGTCCTCTCCATCGCTGAACGGGTCCAGAAAGAGAAAGAGAAAGAGATATAGAAGTCTGCCGTTAATCCCATCAGGACCAGACCCTGTAGCCTGGTGGTGGGGAAGCGGGACAGACTCTTTTTGTCTGCACTTTAAACACATCGCTGTTTGCACAGGCTCATCAACACCATCTGAGAGGGTTTAGGACATGCAATTGATGAATTGCGTTCGACACCTCTCCTGACTAGGAGAGGTGCCGAAAGCAATATGTTCATATTTCTGCAAAAGAATTGTTGAAGTTTGAAGCTGGAATTAAGAATACCAACTCAAAATTTATTTTGCTGTGATTATTAGTATTAATAGCAAACTAATCTAGCAAATAATCTAATCTTAACTAGATAATTGCTAGATAATAGCACAACTAATAATTTGCACAATAAGGCCCAGATTTATCAAGCTAATTAGCGGGTACTAATTTGCGTGTGTATTGCGCCTATGGTTGACGGGCGTTTTGCGTGCAATTTACTAAGATTGCTCCTTGATTGTTTGTGTGTGCAAACGTGGTGGAGACGCCAGTATTTAAATGAGGGTTTTGCGTGTGGTGTTTTGCGCCATAGAGAGTTTGGACGGGAAACAGGACACGCAAAATGAAATTTGCGCCTATATAATTAGAGGTTTTAGTGTTATAGGGAGAGACAAATAAACATTTGGATGAGCTCCAGAAAAACAATCTGGATATGACAAAAAAGACACAATATGGGAGATCATCTGTGAGAAAGTAAATTCCGTTGCTCACACCGGTGGTCACGCCACAGGCACGCAGCTGTAGCCTGGACCGGCGGAGGACGGACTGACCACCGGTCCCATGGACATCACCGCGGACGCATTCACCTTTGCGCGCGGGTGGCATGTGGCTGGTCGCCACACGCGTAAATGCGCACAGCTCTCAGTTTGGAGACGCACATTATGTAGTTAAAAATGCTGCTGTGTGATGCTGCAGG
>CABFOS010094275.1:0-15888 GCA_900660315.1 Diretmoides pauciradiatus | reverse complement strand
GTGCCGTTTGAGGCGGCGCTTGACGGCGCAGTAGAGAAGCGGAGTCGCGTCGGGCGTGGGAGAGTCAGTCAATCTTTCCTCTGCACTAGTATAGTTGACACACACACACACACGGGCTCGGTCGACATGCAGCTTTCCGTTTGAAAACAGGGTATTTATTTGTTCTTGTTGTTGTTGCTGGTTGATCTGCACCGCGACGACTTGACGGTAAAGGACGACGGAGCGGCGACAGAAGAGAAAAAAGGTAATTGATCGATCAACGGCGGATAAACGAGAGCTGAAGTTTCGGTGCAAGCTCTCAGCAGCAGATAAACACAGTGAAATGCTCAGGGTGTATTTTGTTCTTCTTCCTCTACTCTTGTTCCTCTGCGCTGCTGTTAAGTTTTGCATCTGAAATCAGGGCAGCAGCTGCAAGTTAGTTGTGAGATTAGGAGATGACAGAGAGAGAAGGAGAAGAACAATAACAACAACAACATTGTTACTTCTTTTACACACACACACACACACAGGCCCCGGAATACACATGCAAACACAGGACCTATACACATACATCAATGCACCTGCCTTAATAACACAGTAATTCACTCAGCTGATCAGCACAGAGGACACAACATTATTGTTTGTAGGCTCTGTTATCCTCTGCAAACATACATCATTTCAGTTCCCTTTACAGTCTGCCATGTGGTTTCTGTCAGGGTACTTCAGTTGGCTATGGGGGATCCCTTTACTCACTGCTATTTAGAGAATCCAGAAATGAAGCTGTCCAACTATAGGCTGGTAAGCCATACCCTCTGTGTTTGGGGACACAGACTGGACTATATTTTTCATATTGACCAGTACGTTTTTACGTTAAACAAACATATGTTATGTTAAGCTATCCCTTAATAAATTCAAATTCAAATGTTTATTGTGAAATCTAGCCCTGCTGGAGGTTTAAGGCAGAATCTTCCAAACATTTTCATGTCTAGTCCACGGTTGAGGGATCCCACCTGAGAAGAGTTTTGTTGCTGCATATGATTTGGTACAGAACTGGATAACTAAGATATCAGTGGTGATGGTGAAACCTTAATAAAACAGGCATTCCTATAGCATCCTCATGCTGTCCTACTGTACCTTCAAACAAGTGACAGTGAAATTTAACTATATTTCATTTAACCCCTTTTCAAGGAACAACTGGTTGAAGGGATTCATTACATTTGAAAAATACCACAGACAAACAGGTTTTCACTGTGTTTCCCCCCAGTTCTGGCATAAAACCTCCCTGGTGTGAAGTAGTTGATGGTGGGCGTTGGTACTGTAGGCTCTATCACTGCTGCGTGGTCATTGTTCACTCCAAGCTCTTCTTTCAGTATCATAGCTGGCCAAATTTCCAATCAGGCTGCTAACATTCCCGGCCCCCTAATCATCCCTCCCATTAATTGGCAGATATCAATCCTCCACTGTGTAGTGTGTTGTGGTGCTACACAGTGGTTCCCAATTCCCCCCTCCCACTCCCAAGCGCTTTGAGTACTTGGAGTAGTAAAAAAGCGCTATATAAATCTAAAGATTCATTCATTCATATCATCATCACTTTGGTCCATGTGTCAACGGCAAGCAGTAGGACTTTCAGCCATCGTGTTAACTGCTTGAAAATGTATCCCTTTTCTGTGCACGCTCACTATCAGAACCGCTTCATTCCCAGGTGACAACAAAGGGACACATTCCTGGTCAAGCTGTGGGTTAATAGCAAGCAGGCCATCTCTACTGGAAGCAGGTTACGCAGGCTGGGACGTCTCAGTGGTATTATGTCTGTCTCTAGCTGCAAGAACAGTCTTTAGGCACAGAGGATCAATATTGTAGTGAGGTCAATTAGTCATTTGTTAATGTTTATATCAGAGGCTAGAGGCTGTAAATGAACTAGAATTTAGCCCAGTTACTGGTCCAGTAATGCATAGAATTAACAGGTAGTCGATGTTGTATGTCATCATAGCCAAAATGAGCAGTCATGACCATTCCTTACAGACCTTTTTCCTTCTTTAAATCATTGTTTCTTATAAATAGCCACCAGTTACTGCGCGTGACATCATTCAAGATTCAATACCTAATTATCATCTCAACGGAGGTGATTACAATTCGCCTCAGCTGAAAACACTGGAACTAAAGACATTGCCACACATAAGCAGACATAACCACAATTCCCAGCCACATACTTTCACATTTGGAAAATCAGAGTCACACAGAACAAAGATAATTGCACATCTTTCAGTCCATTCATACCCTATGTCCAAGTTTCCACCTCTGAGATAATGATGTCAGTATGTTAGGTACTGTAATACTAGTGTACGGGATTACATTTTAAAATGGATCATTCAAAACTGGGCTATATAATAATATAGTTGATAGTTTTATGTTCAGCAGTGGATTGGACACTGGGCTAAGCAGACAGGACTCCCTGACACACGTACATGTTTACACTGCTAAAACAATATGACTGTGCACCCTCACATGCCTGGGCACGTTAGAGGTTTTGTGTTCAAGGCAGCGTGGTGTTCTACAAGGCTACCTCCACACAAAACCCTATGACAATATTCAAGTCTGAACTTAGCGTGATGGGCAGCCAGGAAGCGAGCTAAGCCTCGCCTAGAATTTCCCAGAAATCTGTGATTCATTCTGTGGTGAACGTCTGAATTCTCTCATTTGAATTGGGACTTCCTACTCACGTTTATTGTTTTCAATATGCTTTTCTACTTCCTGAAGCCTCCTGCTGCTGCTTGCATACTACTTACACAGTTAAGTGTTCAAATATTACCCTGTTGTGGGCTACGTTGTATATGTAAAACAGTAGTGGCTAAAGGCTCTAGGGATACATAAACATTAAGTTGCACTTTCTTTTCTCTGGTGGTTCAACAAAGTGGAAGATTTCAGCTGGTTTGTAACTCCTAGCTTGGCCTGAGAAATGACCCCGTGAGCAAACAGTCCATTTATAGTAAGGGAGTATTCCCTTGTTCATGCGATGAGTCACAGTAGCATCTGCATGTAGAATGCAATTTAGAGCTGGGCCTCTGGTTTCGAAGGCCAAACGAGGCTTATAGTGTGGGAGGAGTTGGATGTGTAGGGGAAGACTCACAGCTACTGGCTGGGCTCCCCCTTCCCCGAGCTGGCCTGTCGCCTGTCGCCTACCCCTCCTCCTACCTGTTAGTCACCCGTGGCACAGCTCTGACGGAGCAGCTGATGGAGGGAAACACTTTCCATAGCAACCGAGCATGTCCTTCCTCTGCTCGCTGCTAACCTGATGCAATCTGTACAGAATTCAGTGAAGATAACTGTTGTGGTTTTCAATAGGAAAACAAAGCCCCAACGTTACACATGAACTATACTCACTGTTAAAAGAACCTGGGCCATGGTTTCCAACCACAGTGTGACGTAGGCTATGGCTTGCAGTGCACCTTGCAAGTGCAAAAACAGCAGATTTACTCGAGTCGTGGGCGTTACGACAGCTTGCGCAAACATTGGCCTGCGTGGAAAAAGGTCATCCCCAAGTATACCTTAATGGTAGAGTTTTATTGTTGTTGTCAGTTGCTGATTAGGGATGATGATGTTTTAGGGTAAATTATTACATGCATGCCACTTGTTAATGGGAGGTTTCAGGGAACGTGTGAAGGAAAATGACGGGTGAACTGTCCACATTATAATCCGTATTAAATCATCCACTGCTTAAGACTGTAAAGTGATCTGTACTTTGGGCTCACTCTTTTTACCCAGTTGCTTTTGCTTCAGGCGTGATCAGAAGTGAAATTCCCTGTCACTCTATACACTACTGTACAGACCATCATCCTCATCAATCATGTTCTGTCCTCAAATAGAACCAGTCTAACAGTTTCTCAGTGGCAGCTTTTAAAGACACCGAGCCAAAATAAATACATTAACAGAGGTTTTGTCTCCATGATATTAGTGACTCCTGTTAGCCCGTGTTCAAATCCCTCTCTGACATTGACGCTATTGAGTCTGCACCCATACCACTTAAACAACATAGCAGTGTTTCAATAACAATAAAAAAATGTTTCTATAATTACCAAAGAAAATCCCCCATACTTATAAAGGAAAAAAGCTCTTTGTGTTTTATACCTTTTTGTCTCCTATAGTGTAAGAGGAGATGAGGTAAAAACTCATAACACCAAATCACAAAACTATCATATTGCTCAATTGATTTCAGTATTATAACCTTATTGAGAAGACTGCCAGGAGCAGGTGGTCACATGCCCTGTAGGCTTAAGACACCGCAGACATTCCTGAGTTGGGCTCAAGACGCACTGAAACGTTCGGTGGTTTCTGCAGTTAGTTGATTGTTTTTATAAGCAACATGTTCGAGAGCAGAGACAGTAGAGACACATCTGGCTCGGTATATATTCCTCTCTTCCCATCTAAATGCTGCACGTATTGCCCTGAAACGTTGTGATTTCCACCCTGCATGTCAACATTGTGCATGCAAATAATTATCTAATCCGGAAGTGAAGAATCGGATTACTCAGATAGGCTCGAAATCTTGTTGTACCAGACAATGGTAGTACTCCATTGGCCGCGAGAGAAAATAGACATGCTGGTCACGTCAGCATGCTGCTTTGAAGGGCATAAAAACAGCAAGGAAACACAATACCCGGCAGTTACCTAAAATAGGATTTTCAATGTGTTTTGTGCACATAAACCTTAGTAGCCCTTTCTTGTGTTTGTTTATAGTGCACAGTGTTTGAACATGGTTTGATATTTTTATACACAAGTAGCAGATTTCTTTTGGGAGACGTTTGATGTCGTGACGGACTGGGGAAATCATCCTCGTGCCTTTCTCTCTGTCACTTTTCTGTCAGTGCTGACCTCTCCCACCTGATTTGGCTGCATAAATACACTGCTAAGCAATGAAGGATTTAGTGGGACAGCATAACCCTTTCATTGCCCAATGAGAGAAAGTGGTTCGACATTACATGGAGAGAAATGGTGTTGTTTCAGATGATTTCATTTCTTTTTCTCAGTACAGCTGTTGTTGTTTTATTTATGTTTTAAGAGTAATTTACTAAACTGTTGTGCCAGGTTCAGCATGTTTCTTAAATCTTTTTGTAACTATTTCCCTTAATAATTCCCTAAGTAACAATAAAATGTCACCTGATACAACCAGTCCATGAATCTGTCCCTTTTTAAAACATGTTGGGGCCTACGGCTGAGTACACGGGAAAGGATTTGGGGTGCAAGGCTCCAGAAATAAAGTATCTTGGGTATCTTTAGCCTGACATAATTTCTAACTGACTTTGCGTCTGGCCCAGTTTTTAGTGGCTTCTGAAATATTCATAATTGTGAAAGGTGTCAAAAGGTACATGAAGTTGTTCCTGTTTTGAAGTTATGCTGCATTTCAGAGCATTCAAAACATTTATCCACACACTGTTTGTTGCGGCTTAGGAAAGGCCTGTGGGAAGGTGGGCCGTACTGAAATATATTCATGATCAGCCTAAAGAGCCTCCTGTAATGACTGCATTCATCTTAGGAGCACTCTAAAGGCCAAATGCACTTTTACCTTAATGTAGGAGTGTTGACTGTGCATATCTGCAATATAGATCTTCCAATTGTAGACTTGAAAGATTGCTGTTGCTGGTTTACGTGAAGTTAGGATGTTAAGTATCCCACAATGCTCTCTCTCTCTCTCTCTCTCTCTCTCTCTCTCTCTCTCTCTCTCTCTCTAACGTTATGTATGCAACGAGATGCAAGATGCTATCTTGCTTACAGCCATGCTTTTGTGTTTTATATAGCAGCAGACTAATCTGCTCCCCCTTTCTCTTTCTCTTTCTCTCCATCTATCTCACTCTTTCTCCCGCCTATGCACAGGCAGGCAGTTACTGCAGAAGCAGGCACCATGTCCACCCCCACAAACCCAGAGGTGAAGGAACTGAACTCTGTCGACTTTATCCAGCTACAGCAGTACATTGAATGTGAGTACAGGCAGGCACGCAGGCAGGCAGCTTTCTCAGCGCTTAACGCCCCCCCTCCACTTCCACTTCCACCCACACACTCATTTACACTCGCTCATGGTTTCTCATATCTAGAAGAGGCAGCAGTCTCTCGCATTTTGTATTTTGCAACATACCATCCCCACTCTGTTTTTTTTCTCAGATAAATTTATATTCATACTTCATTGTGTAATAATTTGTGAAAATGGCATGTTCTTATAATAAAAAATATACTAGTAGATCAATTATTTATGGATTATATACAGATAAATAATATAAAATATAAATAATGTGCATTGTGGCTTCATGTGCATAAATCTGTGCGTAACCCTGTGTAATATGTGTGTCTTTCCTCCCAGACTGCAGCTTGAAGGTCAAAGATGTGCTGAGGGAATTTGATGCAGATGGCAGTCTGGCCCAACACCGACATGGAGAGGTGAGGGGACAGTGTGTCCTGCTGTTTCCACCACCAAGTCTGCTCTTACCTAACTCACTCAGAATATGTCAGCCCGTAAAAGGCACACAGCTAAATGGAATCGTAGCTCACAATGGAATAGTGCAGTGAGAAATGAGTGATGTGAATATCCCGGACGGTTATTGATTCTCATGAAGTGAATGATTAGATTAAAATACATTGATCATTTAGATGAAGCAGCCTAGGAGTAATATCTCCAGCGCATCCGAGTGAGGTTGCAAATGTAAATTCCCTCTTTCGTTTTTGCCCACGCAGCAAGGCCTTCCTGAGTAGCACGCTGGCTAGCTTTGTGCAGAGTAAGCTCAATTGTGATTGAATAAGATAGTCTTTCCAATACTGAAGATCAGCCGCTGACATTGCCAACTCATTTGTGCAGGAACCAATCGCTATACTTTCTCCTGGATAAGACGATTAGCACATAAACTTTAATGTGGCAGATGGAAGGAAATATTGATATGTATAATGGGAAAAAATGACAAAGGTACTATGCTGCTATGAACTGCCGGTTAATAGTTCATGAGACAGACTGTGGGCAGTGTGGCAGACTAATATCCTCATTCTCATGTGTCTGACTTCCTTGCGGTAACATATTAAATATTATAAATATTTATTACTGGGGCAGCTTTGTATGGTGTCGACCAGAGAAATGGAATAATGTCAACAAGAAATGGGTTTATGGTACACCGTCATCAGGGGAGTCATGCTTGTTAGGCCTTAAGCATATTATCGTCTGAGAAATGGAAATACCAGGGCATACAGACGGCCTGACAGCTTTCATCAGGAGCTTGATTCATGTTGCATACGTTTGTTTGTTTCCTAATTTTCAGGACGGGTGGATTTGAAAGGTGTAGGAGTTAAAATGACACCACAAAGCCTCACTCACATGTACACACACACACACAACACAAACAAATCATACATTTCAATAACATTATCAATGACAACAACAACTAATTCTCTTCTTCCCAGTGCATCAACGAGGAGGGCTTCCGTCTGTTCCTGAAGACCTATTTAGAAGTGGAGGACTTCCCTGTGGATCTCTGCCAGCGACTGTTCCGCTCCTTCCAAAACTCTGAACCTGCCCAACAAGACGCCAGTGAGATTTTACACCACACATAAACACAACTCACTGTCTCCATCCTGGTCTGTGGCAGCCCCAGTATCCATTTACAATATGGGTCGTTTGGCTTGCTCGTTTATCAATACTGTCTCAAGAGTGAACATGCAGGTTTGGTAACCAGAATATTTACAGACTCCTCCTCCGTCTCCCCTGTAGAAGAGGTTTTTCTCAAGGACGTGTCATGTTACTTCTCTCTGCTGGAGGATGGCCAACCCAGGGACAAGCTGGAGTGTGAGTCCTGGTTGTGTTTTCCCAGATTTCCATGTAATTTTGAAGGATGACTTTGTCCAACACTTTTATTCTCACTTTGCCCTCTTCAGTTGCTTTCAAGCTCTATGACCGAGATGGCAATGGAGTCCTTGACAGCTCTGTAAGTCACTGAAAGATTCTTTTTAGGTGATAAATACAACCATAGATGTGTATTCTAATGGTTTACCCCAGGTCAAACTCCAACATGATAGCCATTCATTTCCACGAGCTATAAGCAGGTAATGTATAATGCTAACCACGCAACTAAAATAAGTCTTTGTTGATTTTCTGTGCCACTAGGAGGTGGACAGGATCATAGCTCAAATGATGCATGCTGCAGAGTACCTTAGCTGGGATGTGACAGAGCTCAGACCAGTAAGTCCCAGAATGCTCTATTCTCAAATGTAAACTTGCTTAAAACACATGGCTGTTTCACCTATGTTTCAATAACCGCCTACCTCAGACATAACTCCCACTCCCACGACACAATGCATTGTGGTGCAATGAGGTTACATACAGAACATGGACTTTTACCGAGGAACATTTCTTTTGTAAAGATTTGTCACTCATTTGCTTGTTACAGTCATAGTGATAAGCTTCTGCACACAAACCAAGTACACACATTCCCAAGCTCGACTCGTACTGAGAACATTAAATCCTTTTGGGAGCTGTGATTATTTGTGCCGATTGGGTATTAATAAACAAATATTGTTCCTTCAGGTGCTGAAGGACATGATGACAGCGATTGATGCTGACAGCAGTGGCACGGTATCTCTGCAAGAGTGGGTGGAGGGCGGCATGAACAATGTTCCCTTGCTGGTCTTACTGGGACTGAAGGTACATTAAAGTATACACCCTGCTATGTGTTTATTTTCCAAGAGGGGGGCTCAGATGCATTTCCTTATGTCCCCGTCCCCAGTAGGTATCATAAGAAGTGGCAAAACTTTACTTTAACTGGCCTTGTGAAACACTGGCCTTGTGGCGTGGCTTTCCTCCTCCCTCTCTAAACAGCGTTTTTGCAGACTCAGTGTTACAGGGCGTGGTACTGTCATCTTTCATGCAAGCTCTGCACCATCAGTGATTCACTGCTTTCCATTTACTCTGCATAATCTGTGCCTACATTTAACACAGTCTTTCCCTTGCACCAAGTACTCACTAATGCACTGATTATTTTATACGGGTTGGAACGATCGTTTATGATGGCTGCAGTGCACACAGTGCCAAAAGAGTGTCCTGGCATATGGAGACTGCGTTTTTTAAAGTAATATTAAAAAAGAACGTATCAATTTTGTATTACGGGTACTGTCATTTCTTTACAGGGCTGTAAAACCCACTTGCTGGTAGACTGTGTTCCGGCTATCTGCCCATGAGAGTCTAAAAGTATGAACTGGGCTTTGTGAGTGTGTCTCGCCTCTACAACAATGCTAGGGACTTCCCCTCAGGCTATTTCCAGCCTCCAATGAACAACCGAGGCCTGGGGATCATGTATTCAGCCTCCTCACAGTTGCTATGTGCTGATTTGGGGGCTTCATGCAGTGACTAATAGGCTGACACATCATGCTGTAAACTAGTGTTGCAAAAAAAAAAGCATTTCCACTGTTAATCTGGATAAGAGCCTTAGTTGGTATATGATCATGATGGCATTAAGAACGTGAGATTAGTCAGTTTTGAATATGATTGCATAGTGACATACAGTATGTCATGATCTGGAGAGCTAAATATCCTCATAAATCTCATTAAGCCAGGGTAAGTAGTGAGTGGGTGTCAAAAGCAACTGTGAAATGCGAGCCTTGGCCACAGTATGTATGAAAGGGTTTGTGAAATGCGAAGTGTTACAATCTGTGATTAAAAAGAGATGGGCTATTGATGTCCTGCAATACTAAGTTGAAATGACAAAAATAGATATTAATACACTACGGTTTGTTTGGACGGGATGGCACTGCTCATTGTTGCAGAGGAGGCCTCAGTAGAATTTACAATTCTCTACTTTCAAGTCCTAGACCATAGTGCATTTCTCTTTCTTGCTATTGCCATCTTCAGTGCAATAATAATCATGCAATTTTTCACCAACCCTGCTGTCAGATGACTCAGAAGGATGGGCAGCATCTTTGGAGGATGAAGCATTTCAACAAGCCTGTTTACTGCAATGTGTGCCAGAGCATGCTGCTGGGTCTGAGGAAACAAGGACTCTGCTGTACCTGTGAGTACCTGATCTCACCAGTAGAGGGCGATACTACAGAATCATTTAGTATGGAAGCTTGAAACTAAACGTCTGCCCGGGTAGTTTGATATTCAATTCAACATCATGTGACAGTTGAGTTATGTGTCCTGTTCTGCAGGCTGCAAATACACAGTCCACGGACGCTGCGCTAACAGGAACCCTGCCCCCTGCACCAAGACTTATGTTAAGTCAAGGAAAGAAACAGGGGTATGCCAGTCCTGAGAACATTTACAGTCAACTCAGTTAAAGTTCATTCTTAATTCTTAGTGTATCTGCTATTATGTGGACTTTGAGATGTAAAACATGTATCCCACATTTCAGGTTCCAGCGCACGACTGGGTGAGTGGGAATTGTGACTCTGGGAAGTGTGATAAATGCCAGAAGAAGATTAAGAGCTACCAGGGCTTAACGGGCAAGCACTGCGTGTGGTGCCACACCATGGTAAGAAAGCATCTTAGTGTGTGTCAGACTCACTCACTAATCACTAGTTTCTTTACTGATGTTGACCACTGGAAGAATTTTTGGGGCATCCTGGTGGTTAAGGTACATGCCATGTACCCGTACTGGGACAGGGACCTTTGTCACATGTCATCCTCCGCTCTATCTCTCCCATCCTTCCTGTCTCTCTTCACTGGAAGCCATCCAATTCAGCAGAAATACAGAAGAGATTGTGTCATGAGTTCTTCTGTATGCAATATCAGCTGTTACTGTTTTACAGCGTCATGATGATTGTGTAGCCCAGGAGCCAACAGAGTGTACCTGTGGGCCTCTCAGGGACCATATCCTGCCTCCATGGGCAATATACCCTGTTATAAAGGTAGACAATCATCCCAGGCTCCCCTGGTACACATCAGAAGCACATGCACATCTCTGTCTTGGTGTCCCAGAATATAACATCACCCCAAGCACCCACATTTTGCCTGCTCACATGCATTTTGTGATAGGTGTACATATTTATATTGTTTCCTCAAAATAAAAGACACATTTTAGTGAGCTCCATCAGGTTTATTCACCTCGTGACTCCTTGATTACTGACCTAAAGGAAAGACCAAATAACGGCTGCACGGGCTCAACAGAGGACAGCGAGCTCAATACCACCCCTGATGGGCAGGTGCTTCAGGTACTGTCCCGTTCCAATAAAGGCGTTATTGCAGGGGCAACGTCTGACTAATTATAACGACTAATCATTACTTGACATTTGGAATAGACTGAATGAGGACAGATCAATGGAAACTTATGTGGGTGTGTTTTTGGTATTTGATCTGTGATTGTGTGGTTATAATATCTTCTTATTGTCCAACAGATTAGTCCTGTGCCAAATACCCATCCTCTTCTAGTATTTGTAAACCCTAAAAGTGGTGGCAAACAGGGAGAAAGGTGAGTCATGACAGGAATGGATTCATGGGAAAATAGATGTAAAATATATGCACATATTTGACTGGTTTTATGTATTTCAGAGTCCTGCGTAAATTTCAGTATTTGCTGAATCCACGGCAGGTATACAACCTCTTGAATGGCGGACCTGGACCGGGGTAAGTTGTGTTGTACAGATCAGTTACCACAACCACAACAAAACGTAAATAAAACTGTAGGCTCAATTTGAAATGCAATGAGTATTACATTACATTACTTTTGGATGACTTATTTTGTCTCCCTATCAGAGAGAGAATGCTGTTGTAGTTTCCACTGCTGATTTCAACGGCCAACATCTTTCTTTCAGACTGAGTTTCTTCAGAAATCTGCAGGATTACAGGATCTTGGTGTGTGGGGGAGATGGCACAGTGGGCTGGATTCTTGATGCTATAGGTGAGATACTGTATTTGGATTGGGCATGGTAAATGATTTAAAAAAAATACCCTCTATATCATGAGCCTCTAGTGAGAAATCATTCTGACACACTTCCTTTTTCCTTTTCTCCTTCATTTTCTCACAATCAGACAAAGCCAATCTTCTGGTGCAGCCACCTGTAGCCGTGCTTCCTCTAGGGACAGGAAATGACCTTGCACGATGTCTCCGATGGGGAGGAGGTGAGAACAGAAAGAGAATTGCATATGCTCTGATCCTGTGTGTGTATTTCCAATGCCGTATTATGTCTGTTTATGTGTTGAGGCATATGGACAAAGGTTGTATGGCTGCAGGCTTCAGAATGCACCAAAACCGGCTCTGGACTGTTCTGACTGGTCTTCTGTTGTTTTGATGGTTTGCAGGATACGATGGTGTGGATCTGAGTCGGATTCTTAAAGATTTAGAGGGGAGCTCTCAGGTGCTCATGGACCGCTGGACTGTGCAGGTTATCACAGATGAGAATGAGAAGGGTGACCCAGTGCCATATGAAATCATTAACAACTACTTCTCTATCGGAGTGGTGAGTTCATGTGAAATATATTAAGTCAAAGGAAGCATTTCTTTATTCGTTTCTTCTTCGTTTTTACACCAGTTTTGTCTTACCTGAGCTTTTGGGATAATTGCTGTGTTGACAGGATGCCTCCATCGCCCACCGGTTTCATACAATGCGGGAGAAACATCCCCAGAAATTCAACAGCAGGTAGGAACTGAAACGAAGAGAAAGCTCTGTTATCCTGTGATTGTTGTTGACATTTCACTTTGGTAGAGCATTTTTAGTTTTTAGGTCTCATACTCTTCCTTGATAGGAGTTTATAAATATGTTTATATAAACAAAATGCATACTTCTAACACATACTGTACATAATACTATATGATCTTGTTTTCCACAGTCAGATTTTCAGAGCTGAACAAACAGCAAAGGCCCGCGGCAGCTAATACTGGGGCCTGAAGTCCTACAAAGAGAAACTGTTTGTAAAAGTGAAATGTTGCCTAAACCTGAAAGACTCGCTTTTTATGTCTCCAGGATGAAGAACAAACTGTGGTATTTTGAGTTTGCAACTTCAGAAACCATCTCTGCTTCCTGCAAGAAACTGAACGAGTGTCTAACAATTGAGGTGAGAACGTTGCCTCAGCGTTAGCAGAATAACAAGCATGTATTTTGCATTCTGTCTTTAAAACAAAATGTTTCTTTACTGTTTTACTCTGATGAAAGAACATTTCACAGACGACATTGTGTTTTACTCTCTGTGTCTGGCCTGTTGCTATACCCTCCTCAGTGCTGCGGCACTCCAATGGATCTGAGTGGCCTGTCTCTGGAGGGGGTCGCCGTCCTAAACATTCCCAGCATGCACGGCGGCTCCAACCTATGGGGTGAGACCAAAAGAGGAGACACTAAGGGCGTAATGAGTCAAGAAGAGCCTGAGGTGATCGTCGACCCAGAAATTCTGAAAGCTACCTGTCAAGGTATAATACCATAATGTATCACGTTAAAATGATTCAGTTAATTTCAGCTATTTTCATTCAGCTATTTTCATTGACGCCACTCTCAAGTCCTGATGCGGAAGATTTAAAAAGGTACCGTCTCTGTGGTTTCTTGTCAGATCTCAGTGACTGTCGATTAGAGGTGGTTGGCCTTGAAGGAGCCATGGAGATGGGACAGATATACACGGGCCTCAAGAGTGCTGTGAGACTAGCAAAAACATCCCAGATCACCATCAGGTGAGCAACGGCCCCATGCACTGTACATGTTCAGACTTGTGAAAGTGCCAATGACTCATCAAGCTTGACAATGGCTTGCAGTTGACTTTCTTTACATAACAATAATGGTATAATTATGCATGTGATTCACATTTTAATTGCACATGAGACTCATGGGCATTGTTGATAGTTTATACTCTTTTTATCCTTCTCGTCTTCTTTTCTTGCTTTTCTCCTTCGACCAACTCTCTCAGGACAAAAAAAGCTTTACCAATGCAGATAGATGGAGAACCTTGGATGCAGCCTCCCTGCACGGTAAACGCTGTACCAAGACACAAACATAAACCAAACCAGGACCAAATGTTACCATTTGTTTTCCTAAACCTAGTACAGATCTTCAGCAGCAATAAAATCTGTGGTAATATCTTGATTGGATTTTATTCATTGGACATTTTGCTTTGTATGTTTCCTTTTCAGATTCACATCACACACAAGAACCAAGCCAGTATGCTGATGGCTCCCCAGGCCAAGTCTTCTGGGTTTTTCAACTACAAATAAAACTGAATATTCAGTTGCAGTTACATTGGTGACTACCACTTGCTTGTTGTATGTATATTTGATCAAGAACTGAAACGTTTTTCTTTTATGTGTATGTTGTAGAAAAATGTGCATTGCAGCATAGCTGGCGTTATGCATTCAAGCTTCAAACACATCTACGTAACACATCATCGAAGCATGGAATCCTATTTATGAATATGAACCGTATGGTAAATCAAAACATTTAGAAGATATATTTATGTTTGCATTGTGGCTAATTTATTTTGACCAAATTTGCTCATTGTTTGTATCAATGCTCAACACTCTCTTACTTGCGCTGTCTTAGTGCTTAACGATTTCTAAAAACATTTCCAACTGCTGCTCTGTAGGAACCGGGTGGACGTCACGCTAAAAGAAGAACCTTTAGTGAGCTTCATGTGCCTTTATAATGTTCTCTATTGTTAGGGCTTGGTCAGATAGAGGACATACAGAGTCGCTGGAGGCATTGGGAGATTGACCCTGTAGTATTGCTGTATTGATGTGGTATTAAAGCTTTAGAGAAGCTGTGAAAACCCGGAGGCTGTGTATTCTTGTCCATTTAGAACCAAATCTTTAGATAAGAACTCTACTTAAACATAGTAGGCCTATCAATACTGCTGTGCTTGTGCATGTTTGCAGAAATCCCTTGATGTACTGGGTTTGTTCTATATTTGTTTTGTTTGGAAACCTGAGGTATGTTCACTTCTAATTTATATATTGTCATTTGGGTTTAAAAATAATTGCTTTATAGTAGTTTAACTGTTTGCAGACCTTACTTAAATGCTTCATCAGCCATATCATTTCAGTAAATCTTGAGAATGTTATGATCATGCTTAAAATAACACGTTGTGTGAAGATTTGAATAAACCATCAGGACTTCATTGTCTGGCCTACTTATTTCTACAGTCCACCAGCCCGAGTGATTTCTCTCACTAGGTGGAGTAGATGTTTTCCATCACTAGGGGGCATCATCCTCTTAGTTAAGGTCACAGATGGCTGCAATATGATCTGGCCCGCTGACTAAACATCCTTATGCTAAGCGTTTGTGCCGGTCGGAAAGTCTTTCTTTTTTTTCAACTTGGCTTGTCATTTTGTGACTGCTGTGAAAGCTGTTTGTTTCTGAGGCGCAGACATGGATTTCATTTAACTTCAATAGTGTCAATGTTTTCCGCTGCAAAAGTTTGCATATTTAAACCCGCATACCTTTACAAATTATCTGATTTATGTCTGAATAGAAAGGAATCCTTCCGTGCAAACTTCTCACTACAGTCCACAAGAAACAGATGCTGCCTTCACGTGCTGTCGGAAATATCGCAACTACACATTGACCGCACATGATGAACCACATAACAAAGTGGTAAAACGCAACTGGGAAAGTCTGGAGTCTCTATAATAGAGTTGTGAGACGTTAAGGAAAGCGGGAAACATGGGAGCTTCGTCAACAATGGATAGTAAAAACTGTTGGCAAAAAACTACCTTATGGATGAAAAAACAACAATCGATTGCGCCTTTTCACCTTCCGCTGCTCAGTGCTGCATTTTGTTACTATTCTCGACCAAACACAACAAAAAGGTATTCACGACTCCTGTGAACCGTGACATGGAAACTTACGAGGAGCACCTGAACGCAGCAAAAGGGATGCACGTCAACATTACTATTGGCATTCAATTGTGTCCTTCAACATCCCAGTCTCCGCCCCTGAGTTCCTCAAACACGCTCAAGTGAAATTGTAGTT
>CABFOS010094274.1:0-15392 GCA_900660315.1 Diretmoides pauciradiatus | reverse complement strand
CTATAAGTTTTGCTAGTTGAGATAGGGCCCTCTTCATTGTTTGCAATCAATATTTGGGTCAATACAGTTCATTCGTTCATCGTCTTCCGCTTATCCGGGTCCGGGTTGCGGGGGCAGCATCTTCAGCAGGGAAGCCCAGGAAGCCCTCTCCCCCGCCACTTCCACCAGCCTTTCCGGGGGAATCCCGAGGCGTTCCCAGGCCAGCCGAGAGATGTAATCCCTCCAGCGTGTCCTGGGTCGACCCCGAGGTCTCCTCCCGGTTGGACATGCCCGAAACATCTCCCCAGGGAGGCGTCCGGGCAGGCATCCTAACCAGATGCCCGAACCACCTCAGCTGGCTCCTCTCGATGTGGAGGAGCAGCGGTTCTACTCTGAGTCCCTCCCGGATGTCCGAGCTCCTCACCCTATCTCTAAGGCTGAGCCCGGCCACCCTGCGAAGGAAACTCATTTCAGCCGCTTGTATTCACGATCTCGTTCTTTCGCGATCTCGATTCTTTCGGGTTAATACAGTGCAATTTAATTATTTTTTGTCAACCTGCTATAGCTGCTGTTTCCTGGGAATGCCTCACCTATCAAATACAATAGCATTACCATTTACCACTCCACCATAGTATGCTTGGGCACTGAGGCAGACCGAGGTAAATTGCTTGATTGAGCATGCCGTGACCTTGTTAGGGTGATCTATTTAAACAATCTGCCCAGGGATAACATCGAGTGTGTGATGTGCAACGTGATGTGAATCTAGTGTGACTAAGGCCTTTATTTTACTGCCTTCCACTGCCCTAGATCAGTCTGTGCAACAATTACAGTGTATTTTTCTAGCATCTCATTACCCACAAAGAGGTAAGAGAGCGGAGTTCTGCTCACCAGCTGCCAGGAGAAATATTTTTTATATCTGGATAATGTAACAAAGCCCCCAAACAATTTAGAGTAAATCCTTTTCAAATCCCTCCTTCATGGTCATTGATGATTTCTGCAACAAACATTATACTCCCATGAGGAGATCTGAATATGCAACTTACTGACAACGTTAGCTTGGCTCGTGAAGATGGCGTACTGAAGTTCATACGATACAACACAGAACTCATCGTCTGATGTCCAGTGCACAGTGATTGTGTCATATGACGCTGTACATAATTCCTCGCGGATTACTGGTGGATTTGGTGCTGCAAGGGGGAAAAAAGTCAAAAGTTGTTTTAAGACAGCAATTAAAGTTGAGGGGGGGGGTCATGTTATGCGTAGAAGGAAAACAAACAAAAAATACCCACAATCAGATGCAGAGACCTGTATTGGTGAATGGGGCCATTCGTTTTTTATTGTGACAGCTCTGTGTCCTTTAACTGAGTTAGGCTGCAGTCCCTCCAGCTATCACACAGCCACAGCCCCCATGTAGAGTTAATACACTATGCTCAATGTGCTCTAAGCCTGAACAGTCAAAACCTATTTCACTGAAACCGAAACGGCAGGCTAGAATCTTTGAGCATTTAAGTTTTGTCTCACTTAAAAGTATCAGGGGCATATACGGGAAATATAAGCACTCTGGTGGCCACCTACTGTATGTTTAAGACACTGTTTAAATGTACTGTTTGGATATAAGCATCCACCATGGCATGTGTTATCTTTTGTTACAGTGCACATGATGTGTCTAATTGCTAAAAGTGACAGGTTAACCAATCTTATTAGGCAGTCATACTGAAAGAGATAGAGCATGGCAATTCATATGTAGGCTATAGGCTTCAAATATCATGTGCTTAACCCCACCTGTGAGGTAATCCAAACTTTCTAGCATTTTCTTCTCCCTTGTGAAATCCAAAGCAAAGGTATCAAAGGTGTCGTTCAGGTTGATTTCTGGTATCAGGATTTGAGAGGATGCTGTTGCCATGGACACTCTGAAACACAAGTGACCATAATGAGATGTCAGTTTTCTATACTGCATACATCCATTGTAATATACTGTTGCAATTCACGGCGCCTGTCCCCTCACCTCTCACAGATGCTTTTGGCTGTCTGTAGGAAGCGGGCATGGTCTGTCTCCTTGAGGGTTTGGTCGGCCTGAGTAATAAGGGAGGAGGACCTCTCAATGCACTGCTTGCAGCTGGCTATCTGGTGGGCTAGTTTCCTCAACCGCACAGACTGTAAACAAATAAGGACAATAGAAACGTCTCACAACCTGTCAGATGCTCTCTTTTATTTTACCTTGAAATGAGAAGTGCTGGAAAAACGACACCCGGCTTTACATATTTACAACTCTGCAATTGTCACAAACTACTAAAGTATTCTAAAAGACACATGAGCTTGGCATGCTAATGTTTCCGGGATTAAAATGGAATCCCCCAGAGTTTTCCGCTGACCTAAGATGTGTATTTTCAAAAAAGCCTCCATGACATTATCATGGTAACCAGACACTCCTATCCGTCCCCATGGGGAAGAGCCATGCCCCCCACTGGCCCAGAGGCAGAAGGCAGCCTCAGAACCTGACAAGAGGCACGGGGCGAGGAAGGAAGCAGTCCTCCTCCTGAGTGGGGGGATCACAGGAAGCAGGGCTGATTTTTCTCTGACACTGAGCATGGCACAGCATGTCACAACCTCTCTAATGGCATCTAATGGGGGGAAAGGGAAGGGAAATGATTCAAGAGGCGAAGCACATTTGCTTCAAATGCATGGACATTGTGCCAAATCTACTCCCATTACTGTGAGTAGGAGGGCTAAGATGGAGCACAGGACAAAACAAACCAATTAGCTCAGCTTAGTCTGGTCTTTCAAACCGGCGAGTGGACTGAAATAAGTGCAACGCAAATTAAATAGTGCATCCAAACAAATCTGGAGACTGAAGTAGATATTTTGCAGCTCTATGACGAAACTGAACAGTGTTTCTGCTCTATTAGCTACAATACAATAGCCAGCTTTCTGGTCCTTGGTGAGAAAGAGATGAGCAAGTCTTAGCGGGCCCACTCTGAGAGGTCGGACAGCCTTCCCTCTTCACTAACTCATCAAAAACCATTAGTTTTTCCTTGCAACATGGACCTATTCCAGACACTTCATATATCCATATATCATATATATCATATTTCCATTAAAGATAGTAGATTATAGCAACAGCATAAAATACAGTATAGTTAGAAATTGTAACTTGGAATGCAGTAATGACAAACGTTCAAGTTGTAAGCTTGTTAACTGTATAGAGTAGTAAAGGTGATAAACAATACCTTTCCCTCCTTTATCTTGGTGGCTATGATTTGTCTTCTCTGCTGGATGATGTCAATCAGCAGGTCACACTCTTCCAGCAGTTTGTTTTCTTGTCTTGATGCATTTACCTATGGAGGATAAAAGAATAGTTAAAAGAGAATGGTAGTGTCTGGTGATTGATTTAATTAGACTATACATGTAATGGATGGATGGATGGATGTATGTTCTTTTAAGCTGGTTGCATATGTCATTGACTGCATAATTACATTTGTACAAGTCCCAAGTGACAGAGACATTTTTCTATCTTGAAGTCTAATTCTTTGATCCACATTGGTCAGACCCCAGGTGGCAATCAACAAAGCCTGTTGTTAGTTCAACTGTTTCCCCGAACACGTGTTCACAGCTATAGTCTCTCACATCTCTTTGAAATCCACTCACAAAGGGACACTGTTACATTTCAATGCGGCTTTGCTTCAACAGCCATGTGTCATGTAGTGGTAATTTTTCGTTTTTGTTTCAATTAAGTAAGCCTGCGTTTGATATCATTGTCAGTCAGTCATCCTAAACGGAACAGAGTGGTATCACCTAGTGACAAACTAATAAGCATTAAGCTTCCTGTAATGTTAAGCTGTGTCAAGCCAGCGTCAGAATAGATCTGTAACAATGCATAATAAGCGCCTGGTGAGGTGAAATAATGAACAAAAATTACTTTGCTATGATAATCCTTCAATTTAGTAACGTGTGACATGATCATACTTACTATATATGTTAATGAGCCCACTGAGTACACAAATATTAAGCCTACTATTTAATGTATTGTGCTTAAGAGTTAGAGACCACACTTTGAATCTGCTTTAATGCTTTAATAGGTATTAGATGCACATCCTTACCTCCACATGTTGGCAGGTCTGGATAAGTTTGCCCATTAGAGTTTCCAACTCATTGGTCCGCTTGATTAGATTGCCGAGGTTGGAATCCAAGGCTTGCTGCAAAGCAAAATTGATAAGCAATATTTCATTACAAATGACACCTTGTCAAATAGCTGAATGAATCTTTGAATGGGGTCATAAGCATCATATTGTTGCCAGTGGAACTAGCAAAGAAGAAGAGCTACAGTATCAGGCAACACTGCCACTGAATAATGACTTGCCACATTTGGTGTCTGATAACCCCGAATCCATCCTTGGTGCCAAAGCCCCCAGCATGCACCCTGCTGAGGCTACAAAGCTTAGCTAAAGCCTGCCTGACTAAACCCTGGCTGCATCTGTCACCTATGACTCATATCAAAAGCTCATGTTTGGAACTGCATGTCTTATTGTAATTGGGTGGCCAGGCATCTCTGTATTGCACAATATAGCTATACATACAATATATCACAATGTATATATTCTGATATAAAGGCGTATTCTCTTTGGATTAAAGTGTGTTTTCCTGGGAAGTATTTGGTGGAACAGACAAATAGGCATGGATGCGGTAGATGCCAATTATTTGATATCTGAGAGGGTTACAAGGTAACGGTATGTAATCCTATATGTTGTCATTACACTCCATTTGTTGATTAAGTAATGCCACGAGAGTATACAAACATTCCCTTTGCATTGCAGACAAGTTTGCATTGTAAACATTTCCAATTCCCTTCAATCAAAACAAATAATGCAAATAGTTTGGATCCCACTAGTGAAGACGTTAATACACAGGATAGAGAGACTTAGTGGGGGGGGGTCTCTTAGGTTAGACATTTCACATTGCAAATTCAGAAGGTGAATGTGTCAGTGTGCACTAAAATAGCAGAATTTTTATTTAACTGCTCTCACAAATATGATTTATTTATATGGAAGGAGAGGTGATGAAAGCCATTTGAATTGTTCAGTAGATGGTGTAGGGCATCAAGCTGAGACTTCCTGACAACTGAGCTGTAAAAGCTCAAAGTTGCTGCAGTGTGGTCAGACATTGCACACAACTAACAAAATAAATGTATTAAAGTCAAATATATGAGCCTCAGACTCCACAAGAATTTTGTTATTTGGGACAAAAAGACATCACATTTCATCACAGTTTAATGTTCCCAGAAAAATGAAAATCCTAGAAAATGTGATGAGTATTGATAGAAAACAGCCCTGAACAACAGTAGAGACCATGTGACCTACAGTATATCTGTGTCCCACATAGTTCACATGTCAGTTTGTATTTTAGATTCAATGATCTGCATCTGTGATACTACCCATCCTGCAGGTTAAAACCGTATTAAAACAGGTCAATGTGATTTGCCTCTGTTAACCACTGCTTTACATAACGCCATATGCTTCACCGTGTTCAGTTGACCAGGTATTTCATAGAAACAACAACTTGCATTTCATAACATACAGAATATTCTACTTTATCAAGAGAAAACACATGATCCACTATAGACTAATCAGTGAAGAATGCATTACTGAATGCACGCCACTACACTAGAATAGCACACTATGTTTTTTGAGACTCGATCAAAGCTTTAACTCTCCTCCAACAATGTGAAAATAACTGGCAGACCTATAACAGAGCCGATGGTGCTCAAGGGATGAAATTTCAAAAGTTGACACTGGATAAAATTCCAAATGTCGAGAGAGTGACCTGCCAGGTCTACGAGAGGAAGGAAGAGAATCTGGCCAAACCAAAGGTGTGGGACCAAAGGCATTCCCATTGAAGAGGAAGCCGCTATTCTTTCCTCTCATCAGTTTTAAATGACTTTAGGAAAGGAAAACTGCATCAGAGAGCACTGTCTAAACATGAGAAAAGCATTAATACTGTAGGAGAAACCACTTTTTAGGTGCATTGAGAAATTCAATACTCCACAGACTAACTTCCTCTCTCTCTCTCTCTCTCTCTCTCTCATATTTGCTCTCACTCTCTTTATTTATGAATCGGGGACTAATAATATAAAGTGATGTGAACAATACAGGTTATCTGCAGAAGATTAAACATTTGATTATTGTGAAAGCTTTTGCCCAGAGATATCACAAAATACGCCTAAGCTTGGTAATACGTCAGTAAAGATTTTTCTCAAGACTTGTGAAAGCTTGAGACCAAAATGGAATGTACCGCATGTAGTTAATGTTTCAGTGAATCTTTCTTTTTTTAGTCATCTCCACACACACCGCACGGACACAATACAACATGCCCGTTCAAGTTGAAAAATTGAAAATGTCACACTATCCCTTCGTGTGGGAATGTCTGAGAGATGTGAGACTGTAGCTGTGAAACCACCAAAAACCAACCAACCAACAACTATGAACAGCCCCAGCTGACTGCCACCTGGTTCCTGCCCCATCTGCGATGAAAAAAACACCACACTCTAACATGGGAAATGCTGTTTGACACTAGTAAGAATTAAATTATGCAAGGTATATGCAACCAATCTGCATAAATTAAGATGCACTGGAGCACATCCTATTCCTATCAAATCCCATCAAATCATTTGCAAAACATTGTCATTGTTGACTGTCTCCCAACGACCCCTGTGTTCTTTGAAACAAGAAAACAAGCTCCCTCAGTGTGTTGATTGACTTTACGGAACAGAGAAGACAACAATCTATAACCAGATCAACAAAGACAATAGTTGGGTTCCTTTGTATGGCTCTACCGAAGAGAGTTGACATCTGCCATTGTCATTTAATCATCTGGAAGCTGAATTTATAGAGGAAAACTTGATGAACGATTTAATTGCATGCATTAACTCTATCTGGTGGATGAAAACACAATAGACTCCCACAGTAGAATTTAACACAGAACTGTACACATACACAGCCACCAAGACGACCTTACCTACTATGTCTCATTACCTACTCTAACTGGCCATCCATTTACCTCGGTGTGGAATGTATTTGCTGCTATTTTCAGAGGGTGACAAAATAAGGTAGAAAAACGCCTTGGAAAATAACATTCAGATGTACTCGGTAAAATAAAGCTGTCTCTGAATGTGGAATAGTAGAAATGATGCTGTAAGATCACCTGGTCTGCCTCCTGGTCTGAATGATCACCCCTCTCACTGAGATAGCGGCCGGGAGATCTCTGCACAATGACAGCATGATCAGACAAAGGAGACAGGTTAAGACTGATGCTCTGACCTAAATTACCAAAGTGCTGCAATCTATGATTACTGTATCCCAGTTTCACTGTGACCAGACATTTGCCATCAGCCATTGTGAGAGAAAGGAACAGGCACACAAGGGTTTTGAATATCCTTTGTGGTACAGTAAACCCTTTGTGTGAGTCATGCATCAACATTGTGGGTATTTGTGAAAGTAAGGATGGTCCCACTTTAAAGGATAATTTCAGTTTATTTCAACCTGGACATTATTTTCCTATGGTCATGTGTCTACGTGACTGGTAGGAAAAAGAAATTTTGAAATTGATCCAGTATTGAATGAGCACCGTTTTTAGCGATTAGCGGCTAATGCGGCTGTAACGTTATTGGCGAAGAGCAAGTGAAAAGCGTTGTTGTTTTTTGCCACTGACAGGCTCTGATTGTTGTTCTAAGTGTCTGACAGGATCCCGACAGAGAAATAAAATGTTTTTCTTTACCTTTCGCTTGACTTCTTGAGGAGAATGAGAAATTTAGCGAGGAGTGATACCTCTTGTTCCATTTCCTGTACATCTTTGTTAGCCGGTTAGAGCTGTTACATGGATGCTAACACAATAACAACAGATCGGATCAAGCGAAAGGTAAAGAAAAAATGTTTTATTTCTCTGTTGGGATCCTATCGGACACTTAAAACAACAATCAGAGCCTGTCAGCAAAAAAAAGAAGCTTTTAGAGGACTTTTCGCTTGCCCTTTGTCGATAACGTTACTAATCGCTAAAACAGTGCTCACTCAATACTGGATCAATCTCAAAAATTCTTTTTCCCACCAGTCACATAGAATAACGACCAGGGGAAAATAAAGTCCAGGTTGAAATAAACCGAAATGATCCTTTAAACTCCATGCAGTGGACAGCATGCAATCCCCAAAATACACCTTAGGATGAACTGGGGCACATTTAATAATGGAATAATCCTGAAGAGCTCAATCCAGTATACTGATGAAAGACATATTCCTAAATGAAAACAGTCTATCATTTTGATGACTTGAAAGAATTCCACCTTGCTTGCATTGTGTTAAATGGACTAAAGCTAAGCAGCAATTTCGATGAGAAAGGCTCAACAATAAAAGCCAGATGCCCGTTGACTTGTACAGTAATAGACCATTAAATGGTCCCATGAGTTTTCTGGAACCGTGATAGAGTCCCATGGCATGTGTTGGCAAAATACTGACACACAAAGACCAAATCTCCCTCTTATGACAGGAGCTGATTCAAGTCTGAAATGGAAGGAATGCATAGCCACCTTTTTGGATGTTCCAGCTAACAGCATCTTCTTGTGCCTCATTAGTTTGCGGCCATGTAAGCAGTTGCACTTAACCCTAAAAGCCCTCAAAAAACACATTCTCCCATTTCTATTGTATGTTATTCACATGTTTAATACTGATGCATTCCTTACTATAAATGTTATCTTATTTGCTAATGCTGATGCATGCATTACTATAATCCTAATCCTACAGTAGCCATTTTGACTGCTATAATGTAATACTTTTGAAGGCAAGAGTCTATATTACATACAACAGTGTAATTGATGTCATAGGACGTGTAGACGTACAGTACCACTGTAGCTTTACTGTTAGTCTATAGATAAACTTTGCTTCAGCCTGGTTTCACGCTGTTACAGCAACCATGCTTTAAAACAGATATGATCCCATCAAAGTCTTCAGTACTAACTTTATGAGCAACATTCCATTTTATTTGAATTATATAATTACCAGATCATAAATAACAATTTCCTCTTCACTAAAGGGCCTGGATAGATAATGGTTTAATAAAATAAAGTCAACAGTTTTCACTATATTCTGGGTTTTACACAGAGTTATAGATTTCCTATAAAACCACTGGTTAAGCTATCTTGTATCTTGCTCTCTGAAAAGCATAAAATCTTTTGTCTAATATTTGCACCTTTGCACTGTTATTACAACAAACTAATTTAAAATGTATATTATCACTCCCCCCCAAAAAAATATATTGCTGCAATATATCATTTATTTTGTTAAAATTGTATTTAATTTATATTTAATTTGTTTTTAGTGATGAATTGTGAATTTGGTGATGAGTTGTGATTTCTCTAAATGCATAACAACATTTCTGCATCGTGAAACCCAAGCAGCTGAATTTCAAGCCCGATTGAAATATTTGCCGTACCATGGACAACATGCAACCAAATCACTATCAGTTTACTCACTTGTACTATGGAATATAAACTGAATATAAGCTTGGAACGAATGCAGAAATCAGCCTCGTGCTTTGTGGGCCTAAGATTGGTAGGTGCATTTTTCAGTGTATCACAATGAATAATTAACCATGCACAGATGCACTTACCTTGAATTTCTCGTATCGGTCGCTGAGGGCTGCTACTTGGTGGTCCCGGTGACGACCAACCAGTTTACACAAGGCACAGATCAACTGTTCATCTGTCAGACAGTACATGTTGACCTTCTCATTCTCGTGCTCCAGACACATAAGCCCTCTCAGGTGGGAGTCCGGCAAGGGCTCAATTAAACGATGGCCCGTGAAAGGCTTCTTGTTGGGATGGGTGGCCTTAAGGCACTCGTCGCAGTAGGACACTTCACAGGTGACGCAGGTCTTCACAGCATCCTGCGGAGGGTCCTGCTCGCAGAACTGGCACTGTACCCTGTCACTGGGAGACGTCATGGCCTTGCTGTCGGGGGCGGCCCGTTCACGGCGAGTCTCGTTGGGAGAGTTAGGTCCACTCAAAGAAGCTTTCTGGTAGCGGTCGATGATGTTCTGCAGCGTAACGTTGCGTTTGAGTCCCTCTAGGCCCCTCTGGTTGAGAGTGATGACATAGCGACAGGTTGGGCACTGGAAGGCGCTGATAGACTGAATTGGCTCGCTGGGGGTGCAGTGGGAGACCAGGATACGGTGGGCACAGTTGAAACACAGGCTGTGAGCGCAGGGCAAGAGCAGTGGGTCCTCAAAGAGCTCCAGACAGATTGGGCAGGTCAACTCCGACTCCAGTGTTTCCATCTTCAGGCAAAACAAAGCGGTGTTGTCAACGAAATCCAGGGAAGCTGATCAGCTATCTGCAAAGATGACATTGAAATGGATTAGAAAGGGGGTGCAGTTATGAAAAGGGTTCAACTGTGGGGGGTTGTCAGCTTTCCCTGAATAGAAATTAATGAGTGGCCTTGCAACATGGCCAGTCTTGGAGAAACCGAAGCTTACTTTTCCTGACTTGAGACTGAATAAAATAGACATAATTTATATTCAGTCTTTATTATCAGTTGCTGTATGATAATAAAGACCATATTAGTCGTCTCTCGTTTGGAGGTTTTCATAAATTGTATCATTTGCAAAAGGGAAAACCAAAATTTACCGTGGACAAAAAGTCAGGGAAAATGGATCCAAATTCCATTTTCATTGCAAACTGAAAATATTCAAATTTCTAAATATAATATAAATACTCGTCAGAGATCACGTATTATGGAAATACAAACACAAACAAACACAATAATACGCTCCTGCATATTTTATCTCTGAATTCTCTAAGGGCCTTTTTGGTGACATAACAAAATGCAGCAGTGACTCGTTTCAGTGAGCATAAGAATAGTGTAGCCTGTCTCCATGTGTTTCTCTCTGTGGTGCAGTGCATAGACCAGCAGGCCAGTGAGGACTGACAGCTCAGTCAAGCAGAAGTCTATTGCCCTGCCTACTCATTGCTGGGGCTCCACACTATCACAGACACTGAGCCTTTGTTCTAAGTCAGTCAGACACCCCAGCTGCGAGTGGACGCGCTGTGCCCATAGCGTCTCCCTATGTGAACTCTCTACCTCCACTCATTATGTGTGAAGAAGGCAAAAGCTCATTATCAGGCCAGTCGGGCACAAGTAGCCTTTTGAAGTTCTGAGGATACAGCAATTACCTCTGGGCTACAGACCTGAGTTTGTTCCTTCTATTCTATTCAAATCCGCAGAGGCGTTCGCATATCCCACCGTACTGTCCAGGACAACAGACAATAGTTGCACTTGTCTCCTGTGTCGGTGAGGCATCTGTGGGTCTTTGTTTCCCTACGCCAAGTGCAGGTGTCTACAAGCTATTAACATGGATCGAAAACATTCCCTTCTGCTGTGCATAGTTCTGAACAAAACATGTTGGATAACAAAGACGTGGCACTGAATCTATGGTTTTATATCTTGCATTTTTGTTTTCATCAATTCATTTGTTTTTGCATAATTTTAGGTTTTGTAGTTGTATCCAGTTCAGTTTAATGGGTCTCAGCATCTATTTAGAAATCCTGATCCATATTATTCTAAAATAATATATATGTATGCTGTATACTGTACTCTGTACTGGTGAACAATATCATGCATACATTAATTACTACACACTGAAGTGGAGTGGCTTCCAAATTTCCACTTCATCCTGAAACTATTCTATAAACTTATTCTACATTAAAACTTTTTATTTCTAATTTTCAAAATGTTTTTAGCTTAGGAACGACAAACACACGTCACATTATGTTTTGCCTAGTTAGCAATGGGTACTCGATAGCAGTCACTGTCGTTGCACAAGTCCTGTCACGTGAAAAAGGCCAGGTAAGAGCTCATTCAGGCATGCAGAGTTTCTAAGTTCAAACACAATACAGAGCTTTGCATGAAGAGAGCAATGCAAAGGTACAGAGGAAAATAATCCCAAACTGAAGTTACAAAAAGCTTGTAAAAAAAACACTGGCAAAGAGCCACTGCACACTGCTGTACAGTCGCAGCACCTTACAGTACGCACTCCTGAAAGCCGTCCCATTCATACTGTACATAGTTTACTTTACCCACCGATGGATTTCGCCCCACTTTGCACTGCCGAGACATTTCGATTGATGTAAGACTTCTGACCCGAATCATGAAGGCATATTTTATGGCAACAAACACAACAGCCATAAACACCAGCGTTCTGTGCAGAGGATCCAGTTGGTACAAGTCTCCATAAACCAATAATCCTGCAGCAGAGCTGTCATTAACTAAGAGATTGAGCAAGAGGCAGCAAGCACAACAGGAAAAGCTGCCCGACAATTCCAGGAAAGCCAGCTCCACCTACAGTTGGAGAGCTGGCCAGTACTGGAAGTAAAGGAGAAAACACAGAGAGAGAGGGAGAGAGGGGGGGGTAGAGACAGAGAGAGTAAGGGCCCGGATATAAGCCGAGGCAGAGTTCTGTGGAACCCCGGCCCATGCCCTCACAGGCAGGTTAGTATCCTCCCGGCACGGCCCATTCAGATATTCAAAGCGCCAGGATCAGTTTCCAGTTTCCCTCTGTGACCATCCCTCCGCCTCTCTAGCAACACAATGCTGCCCTGTGCGGTGGAACTTTTCTTGGCTATGCCACCAGGGATTAAAAAAGAGAAAAGCTGAAGACACAAATGCACACACAGCTGAGAGGAGATGGAGCCCGGCTGTCAGCCTCGGGAGTGGGACCATTCAGTTCGAGCACATCAGAGTAGCTCTGTCTACACTGGAATGTAAAAATCACTTCAGGTTCAGTCCATTCAGATCACTCTCCTGAAAATTGAAAACACAAAGCATTCAGATTTTGTGACCAGAATACAACTGAGGATAAACACTACATAATCATCTGCCATATTCAAGTCTCTCCCAGATTCGGGAAGCACTGAGGTGCCATCTGCTTACCATGTGCCTCTACTAACAGCCCCCCCCCCGCTGTGCTCCATTTGATTTCTCCTGTCACTCAAAGGAGCCCTCAGAATGAATATCCTCTCTGACAGACAAATGCATACTGTAGACATTTAAGCCATGCCCAAGCTCAGACAAAGCGGCGGGTGTGAGCTACATTGCCTCTTGGTAGATGAGCATGGGAATGTGAATGGCATTCACCAGCCTTCTTCTAAAGCCTCCAGCTGGGAAGGAATGCCCTCCTTAGTGTCAGGGAAACAGCGAGGGCTCATCAGCATGAGTACACTTTTGAGGAGAACCAGAAAAGGGAACTTAATGAAAGAACGTGTGGACCTTGGTTTATTCCAGCCATGCCTCTTCTTCTTCTTCTTCTTCTTCTTCTTCTTTTTTCCCCCTTTTTTACCTTAGAACACAAAGCTCTCACAAGTACAATAGTTTGCAAAATTCTAACTTGTCAAGTTAGTCTTTGTGCTACTATTTGATTTGAAATAATATGAATTTGATTTGGAACAATAAAGAATGCATGCAAAGCCATAGTGGATTAGGCTGCATTATCTTTGATGATGCCTCCACTACAGTAGGTGTATACGTAAAAACAAAACAAACAAAAACAGCAACTTTTAAAACCAGGTTTGGATCAGTCAGCCAAGACCGGAAGAGTACAGTGTCTGCAGTTAGTAATTGCCAGTTATGGTCAAAGACAGCTTTGTGTGTATGATCCCACTCCTACTCATATCCCCTCCTCATTACATAGCTACTGTATGTAATTCGTTTGCAGTGTGGCTTAGACATGATTGCTGTACTGCAGAACAATAAACAAAGGTGTGTAATGGTGACCACTGACTGGTAGGAAAGGTGCTAAAACTTGCCATATTATCTTAAGTGGGTGGGGCTTCATGAAACCATGAACTTAGATGCCCTTTTAAACATTGGGATTCTACTTGACGAGCAAGTAATTAATCATTTAGAGATTAAACATTACATTGTCAAAGATAGAAAGACAATTTCCTGTTCAAACTATTTTTAATCCATTTGGTTGCAGTCTTTTATCACCCTTAATGATGGCCATGATCCATGTATTCATCAATTGAAAGTGGGTGTTTGCTCTTCTTCTTCTTTCCTGGGGCAGACACCTAACACGTTTATCTGTAATCCTGTCTCCACAGCGTAGCTGTGACCAATGTGTGGCCTGTTGCTGCTCCCTAAAGCAGCCACCTCAATGCAGCGGCCAACTCAGGCCTAATGTGATTTACAGCTGTGGCAGCACAAGCCAGATGATTAGACAGGCTCTAATCTGCCTGATCTGCAACTGCACACATTACTGCGATTATCAGCCAGAGCCTGGTCCTGACCCACATTCACTCAGATGGGAATTTGCGATTTTATTTCTAGTCGACAAAATGTAAATTGTTATTGAGGACGTGTTAGTCACAAATCTAAACATTTACTTATACTTAAAGAATTTAGACCTCAACTGCCAAGTAGGATTACACAGGAAAGTATGCCCGCTTTTTTTCTGTACCTTTACTTGGCATATTCACATGACAGTCTGCGTTTCTATAAAACTTGAATGAAGGTAATAGACTCCAAATCAACTATCAGAGTGTTTCATAATGAAGATGAGGGCAGAGTAACATTCCAACAATCTACAATGAGCTTCCTCAAAGTGATTAAAGATTAGAAACTGGAGACTTGAGTCCAGTTAGGTGCATTGATATGACTTGATACAGTATAACTACGATAGCCAAACTAATTATTTTTTTCTTTGGGCTTGCTGGCAGGGCCCATCTGTGCTGTACAGGTCATCCTGGTCAGTAATCAGAACCACCATACTCCAGTTTCCTCTGTGGCTTGGCAGGTGGCATCAGCAGGAAAATACTGTACTCTTTCCATAACCACATGAACTTTTAAACCCGTGACATACCCGTGACACCCTAGCACAGGGCTGTATACTTCAGATGCCACAACTGAAGAAATGCCCTCAGTCAGTGATCTCAAAACTGCATTAATCAGAATTGTAAAACCTTTAAATTCTTGATCATTAAAATTACTGCTACACATTCAAGGTAACAGGTGCACGCATCCATCAAATTCATAGTATACAAATTAGTTCATATTCAAACAGCGTCATTTATCTTTGTACATGCCAATTGTACACGTCACAAAGTGAGGTATTTTAACACAGTGCAAAACAGTCAAAGAGCGGCATCTTGTGGCTGACATGTTACCAACTGCATAGGTCCTCTATTGACAAAATTATTATAATAATAATAATAATAATAATAACTATTATTATTATTATTGATAATAATAATAATAATAATAATAAGAATAATAATACTAAAAATAATAATAATCTGTGGTAATACATAATAAACGTACACTGATATATAGAGTCTCTCAACCAAGTACAGTTCCTTACAGGAAATATTGTTGAATGAATTA
>CABFOS010092866.1:1741-13807 GCA_900660315.1 Diretmoides pauciradiatus | reverse complement strand
ATTGACATTTCAATCGGTTTGGGCCTGTTTATTCTGATTGAGGTGTTTATATGGAGCATTTTTATTTTGTTTGGGCTTTTAAACTGATTATAATTGGAATACTAGGCTCCATGTAAATATCCACTGTTCGTTGTCGAAACGCTGAAGTGTTTCACTGAATACGACGTGTTGTCAACCCCACCCATGCCCATCCTGTCTGAATTGTCATGACCAGGGAATATCCCGGTTTGGCCGGCTTGGTATGAATTGACAAATGCAGGGTTGAACGCGGGTCCGGGATCCCGGGTAAGACCTGGGTCTACTGTCTGAAAATGGTATTAGTCTACACCCTCCCCAGGCCAGCAGAGGAGGCGGAGCAGCGACTAGGACCGCTTAGGCAGGACGTGTAAAATTGGGGAGAAAATGGGAGAAAATCCCCCCCAAAAAGAAAGAAAACCAATTGAAAAATATTGCAGCTCATAATTTGATGAAATTATTGTGATATGATATAATATTTTTTCCATGCCACCCACCCCTAGTGCCAACCAAACCAAACGTTGAGCCCCATTCATCAAGCTTACTTTGAGTCATCAGAACATGATGTTGTGTCTATCTCGATCTTAAACCCTTGGTAGACTGACTCTAGGACTAGACAGATGCTGCCTTTTCGCTTATACTAATTAGAGTATTAAACATGAAAAAAGCGGGCCGCCCAGGTAGTCCAGCGGTAAAAGACGCTGCCTACCAACCCCGAGGTCGTAGGTTCGATCCTTGGGGTTACTACCGGCTTGGCTGGGCGTCCCTACAGGCACAATTGCGCTATGCCTTCCTGGCGAAACTCCTCGCCGGCTGGTGTACAAGAAGCGGCTGGCGACTTCACATGTGTCGGAGGAGGCATGTGTTAGTCCACACCCTCCCCAGGCCGACAGTGGGAGGCGGAGCAGCAACCGGGACCGCTTAGGCAGGGGATGAACAATTGGGAGAAAAATCGGGTAAAAAACATGAAAAAAGCGTAAGAAGCTCCATTTGCCCTGTGATGGCCTGGTGACCTGTTCAGCATGGCTTCCTGCCCTCCTCCCAATGCATGCTGGAATGCTCCAGCCACCTGCCACCCTTAAAAAGATTATACAGGTAGAGAAAATGAATAACAAAATGTTAAAAGTGTTAAAAAAGTGTTAAAAAATGAGAAAAACAAGTCACTGCCCTTTAATCCCCTCAACAGTCCTCTTAAAGGAAAATCCACCCTTAAACACTTTAACACTTTTAAGAAACAGGCAATCTACCATACTGTAGAAGAGGAAGACGTACCAATTTCTCCACTGACAGAAACCTCAATAGACCAGAATGCAATGCAAACATGTTACGTTTTGAGGAAGGGGCGTGGCTGAAATCGTAGACATGCCCCAAAGTTAACTATGCTGAATTTGAAGGGGGATTTCCCTTTAATAGATCCAGGTGAAATAGAGAAGCATATGATGTCCCTGGCACCATGCCAAACACCTGTCACATCCACCTCCCATCCGAAACATCCCCATGTGCTGTCCAATTAAAACAAGTTGAGGGTAAATCCAGAATAGCTTTGATGGTGAAAAGACAGATCTGTGTACAGCCTCTACATGTGGAGATGAATATTCATGATGACCCCAGGGCTAAAGAAAGCGTCTTTCATGATGTTTGCCTCCCTTGCTAATGGCCTGTGCCATCGACATGGCTTGTGTCTGGTAGTTTTTCTTCTGAGGCTGGCTTTTATGAATGATGGAGTGCGGTGTGAAATAAATCTTCATTGGCATCCCACTGGAGGACAAAGAGCTCCAGATACAGCAAAGCAACAGAATGCTAGGACGATAGAGTCTGGCTTGTTTTCCATCACTTCCATCAGTTCGTCACCTGGAAGGAGAGAATCTGTCCATTACTGCATATTAATCTTAGATTGAAGTGAGTGTATCTAATGGTATGCTTCAAAGACTGGCTTGCATATGGAAGGTGCAAGACGGTTTTATTGTATGAAAGACATTGTAAAAAAAAAGTTCTTAGTGTGGAAAAAACAAATTAAGTGAATGTAAGTAACCTTTTAAAGTATTAAAATGTATTATTGTTATTATGTCTTTTTTACACATGGTAGGGTAGGTAGTAAACTATGCATCATATCTGCTGTAATAAAGACAGTTGACTCCATGTCCCTTAACAATTAATTCCTGTTATCCTTTTTTATACTGCCCTTTTATAGTTTCAGAACTTTTATGCTGTGCTAATAATATAATTATTTTGTTTTTTAAATTCAGTTCCACGCAGCTTTCAAAAGGTCTTAAGTCTTAAATTTGGCTTTCTGAAACCTGCAGATACGTTTAAGTCTTTGTCTCACACTATATATGCTGTATATATTTATATATTGTATATATTTACTATATATGTACATACTACTATTTCTATTCTCTTATTTTCTTTTGCTCTTTTTATTGCAATTTTTAAACTATTGTTATTCTTCTATTGCTGCAAGAATAAAACCCAAGAATATTACTCCCTTGTTTCTGTATAAAGGTCAAGGACGTAACAAATAAACAACTTGAACTTGAACTTGGAAGCACTTGGCATACAGTTCATCTTTGTCGAATATTTGAATAGACTACACAGCCAGCATATGGTGCCAGTATTTCCAAAATTAACTTTTGAGATTGTGTGAATAGCATTCTTAAAGAGTGGAGAAGAGGATATTATTCATAGCATGACAGGGATCACAGTGTGAGGAGAGCTGTCCATCCCGGTTGTTCATGGTCTGTGTTAAAGTCTAACCAGAAGCAGGAAGTAGAAACCTACTGTAGCAGCAGCACTGTCTGGAAATGTTATTACTACCCCCCCTAGGCTCAATGATCAACACGATGATGGAGGGCAGAATACAACTGACATTTCAGGCTTTATGTAGGATTTTACCCTTCAACAGGCTCATGGGGGAGGCCTAATTATTTTTGTCTTTATCTGGTGTTGGTTGAGTGGTTACAGGGCATTTGTTTGCCAAATGCCCCATAGGACGGACTTTTTTTGTCTCAAGGGGACCATTAGAGGGAGAGGATAGGATGGGAAGAGGAATGCAAGCTGCAACTGTTGATCAGACAGAAGTTATAGAGAATATTTCCAGTCTGTATTTTTCTCTGTATCCTCCTAACATAAGTGGTTGGCCTAAATCTGGAATGCTTGTGGTAATTATTGCTGTCCGTTAGGATTCCCATGTACTATTAAACTCAAACTCATTAAACTGACATATTGATGAAGGGCAGACAAAGTGTTCATTTAGTGCATTTGAAAACATTTTTTAGAATGTGTATATGCAAAGTCCAAGATGTGACTTTCAGACAAATGACTCACCTTGCAAGTTGAGGGGATATTGGAAAAACTAAAACAATATCCTTTTCTTATTCATCTACTTTTCATTCTAGTCTTTTGATTATGCATCTCACATTGAGTGGGAGCTGGAGTAACTTACCATGAGCTTTTGAAGACATTTGGTCATAAAAAATATGTGTTTTGGGCTCATATCTGTCGTCTGCCTCGACTTGATCACGTAACACTTGCTTCCGTGAGTCATTGTTTGAAGTTCCTTGGAAATGTGATAACAGTTAGTGTCAAGCTTATACAAATATACTTATTCTACAGATTAGAATAAAACACTGATGGTTGATCTAGAAGTCACAGATGGGATGTATTAAGGAGTCCTAGTCCAGACTTGCCCTCTATTTGTGTGGCTATCAGACACATCCAGTGCCTTTTGAAGACTTGTATCATGAAAGCTGTAACGTGAGATACTTCTTCAGCTCAGGTTTTGAGGTGGAATCTGCCCCGCAGGGCTTTTACTGCAATTTATCACTGGAACTCTGCCTCTCATAAGAGTCATAGTATATTTGATGGAAAGTTTTACGTTGCATAGACAAATGTTTGTGGTTAAACGATTTATTTGTGCAGCACAATATATTTGACTATATGATACTTTTAAAGCCCCAATCCAGATATTTTACATCAATTATGTCCATGCCAAAAACTCAGATCAGATTTTCTACAGTGATGAAAACAATACAAATACAGCTTCAGAACACATTACAAAGTCTCTGAAAGATGACGAACGAAAAGACGTCTTCGATTCCAATGTGTTGGTTTTCATTTGCAGGGCTGCTGTTTGGTTTACGTTTGAATTGAGAGTTGGCTCCTAAGCAGCCAAAGCGGAAAATCTGGTTACTGTGTTTGGTGAAAGAAAGAAGCTCCTTGTACATCTCCACCAGGCCTAGCTATTTCCCAGGATTCATGCCCACGCTGCCTGACAGACTTCAGAGGAGGCTGGTTTTGCGTCAGATGTGGACAAGGACAAGGAGATGACTAAGACACAAAATCACACTCTCATGCCCACCCTGTCAAAGTGTTTTACTGGCGTCACTCTCTCCGGTTATGTACATGAGAGTATTATTCATGACGGGAGTATTGTGATTTTCTCTGAAATTAACACGACCTCAACGACCTTCCTTTATTGTAGCTGTATCAACCCTAACATATTCAAAATCACCTTTTTGTAAAACAGGTCGTACAACTTTTAAGCAGAGGTTGATATCACTATTTCAAAATTCAAAGTCTGTTAATATATCTGTCTGTTTGAAAAAAGCTAGAATATAGAATTCAACATGGTTCAGATGGTAAGGAAGTTATGGAAAACAGTAATTTATAATAACCTCCTCAGTATTGTGGTGTGTTGAAGCATCATTTTTATTGGTTATGATATTTATAGTTGAGGTATGTACCCCCTTTACCCTACTGGCATTTACTCCTCATCCCAGAAAAACATCCTCCCAGCATAAAACTCCTTCTCTTCTTCCTCTCCAAGAATGGAGAAATAACTTGCCCTGAGAGAAAACTGTCATCAGTTCAGAATAATTCCCATTTCTTTATGGCTCCTGGGTCTCGTGTTCTCCGCAGCATGTCTCGCCACTTTTGTTTTTCAACACCATGAAGGCCATGCTGTTGAATCCCACTCCATGGTCAAAAGTAGGGATGCACGATACGTATTTTTTTCAGCCGATAAGATAACCGATAATTTCATATTTTTGTATTTTAAGAAGTTCATAACCTGTAGTTTAGCAAAGCATCTAGTGAGCAAAGATGGATGATTTAATATTCCATAGCTCTGACCTAACCAAATCTAACTGATATCACTATTGTTAACACAAAAGCAAAGAACAGTTCTGACTCTTCAAATATGTATTTTTCTAGTAAATTATATCAAAAAAACTTTACAAACATACTTTGGCTTTTATAGAGCATTTTCCCTAAGAAGTCAAATTAAATGCTTTGACATAATCTGTAAAATCAGACATGTCAATGTATTAAATACAGGTTGCATGCAATAATGTCCCTTTCATGTTAAATTCTTCATCCAGCCACTGATCCGTCAAATGAAGCATACTCACTTGACTAACGTCAGAAGTCCATATGTCCGTGGTAAAACTAATGCTGGTATTGATCAGACTATGAACGTGTGTGGTGACAACATCATATAGGGCAGGTAGGGAAACGTCTGCAAAGTGGCGGTGGCTTGGGAGAGTACTTGGTTCCAAACGCACCATTAGCTGGCGAAATCCTTGGTCTTCTACCATGGAAAAAGGCTGGTCATCAAGTGCCATAAATTCTATGATTTTTTTTCATTAATTGCTTTAGCCTTTGGGCTGTCTCAAGTAAACGTTCTGCAGTTTTCGAATGCCTGTTGAATAGGCACTGCCGCACTCGCTTTTTTTGTGTGCCCACTCTGGCTGCTAGTGCTTTGTATTCCTTCAATACAAATACATCTTTGTTGCGATGATGACCTTTCAGGAGACTTACTAGATTTGTTGTGTTAAAACTCGTAGACTTTTCCCCTCCTCTTGGAACCCTTGCGGAACATGTATTGCAAATTGCAATCGCGCAGTCTTCCTCTGAAACTGAAAAACGTCCACGTCTGGCTCTCTAGTCTACACTGCATGGCTCTACCTGGGTGCAGCAGTTTGACATCATGAGCGCGACAACAGCGTGCTGCGCTTGTTAAGTCAATGAAAGCAATATTGGCTTTGTATTATCTGGCCTATTTATCAGCTATAATTTCATTATCGGAATAATACATAATAACATAAATTTCCCATTATCTGCCAATAACTTATCAGCCCGATATATATATTGTGCATCCCTAGTTAAAAGCGTCAGGCCTGTCCAGCATCACACCACTGAAGCCACTGCAGCCTTGCATACTAAATAGTGTGCAAATGAATAAATAATTAATAAACTATGATTAAAAGTGTTTCATACTTTGTGAATTCGACCATTATAAAGACAAAATTAATAAAGCATGCAGAAGAGGGCAACACACAGAATGATGGATATGAACTAAAACTAAAAAACAATCATAGTGACCTACACTCTTTCCTTCATAGACTTCAAAGTCAACGTGTTTTATTTATCATATGTACAGTACAACACAGGGTCATTTACCACAGTGGAATTCTTGTGACGTGGCAAGCGACAAATACGTAGAAAAGGGCAAAATAGCAAAAATATGGCAAGAAAAAATTATAGCAAAATATACACAATATAAACAAAACAATAGCAGCAAATAGAAATAGGAAATATTATAAATATAAAGTGGAGGTGTGTCGATGAAAATGTGCATTAAATTGAGGTAATTTACATTAAATATAAGTGACCAGAGCATATTTTGAAGTGATATTTTGAAGTGAAGATTAGTGTTGCTGGTTGAGAAGCCTGATGACCTGGGGGGGAAACTGTGAGTCTGGTCATCTGTGCCCGAATTCTCCGGTAGCGTCACAGTAACGTAGACGCAAGCAATAGCTGCACTAAACAATTTTGGCACATTGGCGGCCCCAAAGGCAGCATGAGGTTACTGTTTAAATTCTGACGTCTCCAATAACCAGAAATGCTGTAAGGTGACACCAGTAAAGTAGATGTCTTCTTCTTTGTGTCTGGTGGGGTGAGTGAGGTGAGTGCTCCCTCGCTGGAGCATGTCCACGGGCCTGGTCCACAGGATATGGAGCTTGATTATTAACTTTAGAAAGTCCCCACCATTGACAAAAAAAATATGTCAAATGTTCTCCATAGCGTGTCCTGCCACTTTTGTTTCAAAAAGCAGTTCCTCAGGAAGGCAAATGCAAAAGTGGATTTTTCTGACCTTTCCTGATTTTCCTGCATAAGGAGTTGGAGCTGTTCCCTTTGGCCTGATGTTTTAAGGTGCCTACATTTGACAGAAAGAGAACTAGGGCTTCATTTATTCCAGTTGCTATCAACAGACATAACTCTGATGGATGACGATGGATGGATGTAACATCTGCCTGACACTTCCATCACTTTCCATGAGTGATGGATGCACAATATCTTTCAAAAAGTTTTTTTTTCTGAGTTGGGCTTGCTGTCTTCATGAGAATATTACATACTTACTATACTACTACTGTGATCTACTATAATGCTGAGCAAGAGCTTCATTCATGAATACTGATTCTTGACTGTCAGCTGTTTCTTCTGTCAGCTTTCATTTTAGTGTGGTGTCGTGGCAGTGCAACAGTCTGTCAATTTATTGATGGAATAATCTTATTTTTCTGGTCTGGAAATGTGAATAATGTGGGTAGAGTTTAAACAAAAAGCTAATATTTTTGTAGTGAACTAGCTATGCGGTTATGTATTATATGTTGTTGATTTCTTTCTGTTTTTTATTTATTTATTTTTTAGCTATTTCTATATTTTAGGCTTTATTGTAGAGCAGAAAGTACTTTAACATTTTGATTGGCCATGCCAATGATTTTTGCGGACTTTTCAACATTTTTCCAGTATTTGTCATATTGGAAGTACTGTAAGCTGTCGAAAAGATGCCAGTACCTGCAGCATTCAGTGGGTTCCTTAAGCTTTAAGAAACGGGCAGAAGAGGGATTAGCACCATGTTTAAGTTGCCCCATATGGTCATACTTATCTAATACGGAGTCATATTGATGTTACAGACCCCATCCCAATTCACACTTAATAATTGATGGCTCCTGAAGTGCTGCACAGTCACCAGCTGCTTATTTCCGTTTCTCAAGACGTCTTACATGTCCGCTGGCTAGATTGTTTTGTTTACAAACTGAAGTCAAGCTCCTGCCCCAAACCACAAGCAAGTGCAACTGGATTTAAGCAAACCTTGTCAAAATGCACCCAAGTATGGTTGACGGCCAGCAGGCCTGTTTAAAAAACTCTGACTCTGCACAGCCCCCTGCAGGGCTGGAGGAGTCGGGGCGCTGTGGGTTTCCTCCACCTCCAGCCAGCTCAGCATCTGCTGCCCAGCAGAGACCAGGAACAATGATATTGACAAACCCTAAAAAGCACATCAATACTCATTATAGGGAGCGTAGCACATGGCCAATTAAGGCAAAGGAATAACAGACAGGTTCACTTGCCTCACTTGCACAATCATCTCATGTCTTATAGTCGCTTTAGTTCTTCTAACAATGCAAAAAGTGTCCCCAAGGTGTGTTTCCATAGCTTTCAACATTTACCCATTATTTCTAGGCCTTCTGATCAATTACACAATTTGACAATCGACAGGCAACAAATAGTAATAATATATGTATAGGATAGATGTAGCAGTTCAGTCTCATCTCTCGTTGTTGTCATTCCCTATGTGCAAACCCAGTTGTTTTGTTTGCCTTCATTTGATGGTACACACTCTTAGACCAGACATGAGAATGATCTCACATAAAAACTAAGAACAAAGCAGTTTCAGTTTCAAAACTCAACGTTTTGTAAATTGTAAAAAATACTACTACTACTCATACTACTATTCTGGCTATGTTTTGTCTTTGGCATATCAATGGTTTTTCGGCCGGCTGCCTGGCTTGGCTCCAGTTCAACAGGACATCAGGCTCGGTTTGGCACAACTAATGCTGGAACCCGAATAGCCTGGCAGGACTTCACACACTGACACTGACGCCCTGCTTATGTTTGTGGAGCAGCATATACATTTATTCTTACTAGACATCATATTTGCTCTAGATCTGCATGTTGTTGTTTTGCTGTGATCTAGACTTAAGTCTTGCAAGTTTGTTTAAAGTATATGTAAACTCTGGGATTTGGGTGTCTGTCTGCACATCAGACAGACTGCTGGGAAATATCCTAATCGAATCACTTGAATTTGCATGCTCCAGACAGGCATGCAATGAGCATTTCATTACCCAGGAAACATTGCTTTGATTTGATTATGTAAGTCTGACAGGAGCACTGGGAAACAAACATCAAACGGACGCGTACAGCCTGTGCTTTAATGTGATCATGGTTAATAACACTCCTTGCGTACTGTCTTGCAACTACCAACAAAGCCGTGGCCTCCGCTGCTTGATGGCGGTTAAGAGTTGCTCGCTAATTCTCCAGGTCGTCTCAGCTCGCAGATCAAGGCGATCGGTATGGATCTTTGAACTTGACATTTCAAAAGAGAGAGGATAAAGAGATACTTAAATATCAAATCCTCCCCCTCTCCCTCTCCCTTGATATTGGACGCTGTTAAAAGATCACCCGCTCTAATCAAAGTGGAGTGTTCTCTGCAGTATCTCGCCGCTGTGCGTTAATTTATACCAGTTTCAGCAAATAAAATGGGTTATCTGACTTTTTTTTGTTGCTTTTTCTTGTATTCCACCTAGCTGTGTATAGACCCTGACTTAGATTAATGTTTTGTCTTTCTTGCCGTTTCTTTCCACTATGAAAATGCCCAACTGCCCTCTGGTACAAAGGCTCTTTGTAGATGTTAAGTGAGAACAGGAAGTGTAGAATTGTGTGAAAAGCCAGACACTTCGATGTGGACTTGGTATACGTCCCCCTCTAAATGCAAAAATCTTAATTAGATTACATTTTTCCACAGCAAAAACATATTTATTTATATTTATTGTAAGCAAACACCAGGCTAAACACTATGAATTCCCCAGTATCCAATTTACATAACACCCCATAAAGGTGATTAGGAGCCAAGCAGAGGGCATCTATTCATGTCAATGATATTTATATACATATATACACATTTAAACTACTACTAAATATTTGAAATGTAAAGTTACTAGCATTAGCTAGCTAGATAATGTATATGTTTAACCATTTACCACGCAGGTGTAGATAGATTTACAGTCATACAATGCCAAAAATGGAACTTTGGTGTATCGTGAGTGTTATAAACATGTTAAAAGTAATGCCGTGTAGCGTTTACAGTGTTGACGGGATCTTAGATAACTGAATCTCGGAAACTCTCGGGGGTTAGCATGAGTTTCTCGCTTGGAATTCCGGCTTGAAGGGGCGGTCCATTGCATTTTTATGACTTTCCAACATATCTGTAAATATTATCACATATTTGTGTGTGTGTTTGTGTATGGGAGGTGGAGTTGATTGGCACAGGTGTGTCAGCCGTGGGAGAGGGAAACCAACACTCAATTCATTGTGTGTGGTCCAGTGCTACTGCTCCCACTCCTCCTCCTCAGACCCCCCTCGTCCTGCTCTTCCTCTTCTCACTACTACTACACTCCTTCCCACAAATCACTTGACAAATGGCCTGCCCACAGGTGTTGTTGGAGGATTTCCATCCCCAGCTGCCACTGTCCTCCATAGCATGGGAATGGGGGGGTAACGTTCCCATTGTTAACAGCTGCCTGTGTCAACGTGAAAATCTACTTCCTCCCCTGCCCTTCAACCCAGCAGGACAGAGGGCTACACAAGGACTGGAAATCCAGTCATAACCACAGCGTCTTTTTCAAGGTCTCATCAGCCTGATGTGAATAAAACAGGTCTCATCAGACTGATGTGAATAAAACCAGTGTTTGATATTGTCTGTTGAGTGCAGAGAACTGGAGTCCCACAGTCTAGAGATCGAGATAAAGTAAGCGTTGAACGCTCAGTGCTTTCCTATCAAACTCTGCAGCTGGTTACTGACTACTGAAAACAGATACATCATTGTGTTTGACTTTGCCTGACTAGCTGCTGGGGTGGGGGGTGAGGGTGGGCAGCAAAAGGAGGCAGAGTTATTATTCCATCCTAGAAGTGAGGACAGTGTTTAGATGTGAAATACAGGGCAGGTTTGTTGTGAAAACACGTGTAGCTGTAGATCTCTAAAACTCGTCTGAGGCTGCTGTGAAGGTGAACGTGTTGCAAAGGTGATGCAGGCTTAGACGATTCATGCTACATTCAGACAGAATGGGGGGAAAATCAATAAAGCCGTTGCATATCTATTGACTGACTGTACGAATTTGCAGACCAGAGTTTACCACACATGAACGCAAAGGGCCAAAGTTTCTTGGAAATGTTTTTTTTTAATTTTCCCTGAAGACGACATTGGCCTGGGGCAAAAGAATTGCAGTGTAGCATGATAAAGGAACAAAGCACAATGCTGAAGCAGTTTCAACCAACCACTATGTCTGTGTTGCACTCTCTTCCATCTGCAAATAATTGTCCTTTTCCCCACAAAAGCTAACCAATTTGCTGATTGCTGACAAAATGATATCCAACAGTTCCAACTGTCTGATCTGATTCTAACCTTTTATGCACGGCCCTTGATGTAAACCTGATTTGGTGTAGGAGCGATAGTCTGCTAGCGGCTAGGTGAGCTAGGTTTAAGTTATTTGGCTGATAAGATCCATTTCCCGCTGGGTGAGGGGCTCAGTGAAGTCACACATGCAGGAGCAGCCCCTCCTCCCTCCTGTCAACACCCTCATCTTCCTCTTCCTTCAAAACAGCTGCTGGCATGCCAACCCAATAAAATAAGAAAAAGACATTAAGGCCCTGTTTACACGACAACGGTTTTTCAAAAACGGGAAAATGTTATCTTTGCGTTTTAAAAACATCCGTGTTCACACGACAAAGTTGTGATAACGATCTGCGTGCACACTGATCCGCATAAACGATTGAAAGCGATGTAGTATGCATGCCGGGCCATTGAACCCCCCACCTCCCTCCAGAGGAGAGAGGAGAGTTGAGTTGCATTCTTTCATCGGGGTCGCTGCAGCCCCTCGCCGAGGCGACTGCTTCGGGCTGCCTCACGCAGGCTAAGGGACCTTCAGCTGGGGGGGG
>CABFOS010092702.1:9776-22266 GCA_900660315.1 Diretmoides pauciradiatus | reverse complement strand
TGTGTGTGGCTTATGAAGGGTTACACCATGGATGTCACTTGATGTTCATTGTTCAACATTTCAAAAAATACAACTGAATAAGTCATCAAAAGTGTATAATAACTTGTTAGCAAGGATTGTAAGATAACACACAATAATAGATCACGAGTTGAACTTTGATACCTGCAAATCTCAGATATCTCACTTTGGAATTCAACTCTTTGTGTACAGTAAAGCTGTGTTGTTGTACTGAACAGCACGTGTTCTGACTAATTTGTTATTTCATTCATGCTTTCAATGAGGCAGCTAAAAAGTATTGACTTTGCAACAATGCGCTTCTCATATAAATATGAACTACACAATATAGAAATTGATGAGCTGCATGTTGGCTAATCTGTGTTTCACTTACTTGTCATTTGCTTGTTTATGATATTTCTTCCAATATTTCTTGTAACCATCTTGGACATGAACGATCACCTGACTTTTTTGCAATAAAAACTGACATACCTTCTCCTGAAAGGATATATTTTCCCTTTTCTGTGGTTTGTGGTGCTGATATGGAGGTGTAGGCATATAATTTATGTTCATTTGGACACAAGTGATAAATCTTTCCATATAAATTTGGATACCAGAGAGAAACATTTGTGTCTTTCCTCTTTAGTGGGTAACTGGGGCCTGTAGAGCTCGTTTATCTTCATTCATTGCTCTCAACCTCCTCACACGTTTCTCTCATAACTCATGCCTCGCTTGATATAACCAGCTGCATTGTTCTGCTGTTCCAAATCTAAACTCATTTAATCTAGCCCTCTGAGCAAGGTGAATAAAGATGAATGTCTCAATCTATAATATTGCTGTCACATACTAGTTCTCGGTGAGGCCTTCTATTCTAGAAATGTCACAAGCACAAGTGTGTCCCTGTTCTTCATTTGCAGTACCAGCAGCGTGCACAGACTGTGAAAGGGGCAGGGGTAAAATTGTCTAATATAACCACTTCTGGAGCCTGTCGCTTGTTATCTCAGCCCCCATCCCATCTTTTTGGTCTCTTTTCACTGTGGATACTCTAATAAAAAGCAGAAAAGCCATAGACACATTTTTTGAAAGGGCACTTAATCCGAAATGCTATGAGGGAGCAGGCAGGGAAAGACATTTTGGAAAAATGTACATTTAAAAAGTCATTTCTGTTGAGTATTGTAGTGATGTGAATACTCTTCTACTCGAGGGAGAAAATGCAATACACTATTGCATTTTGACCTCTCAGTGAGATTTTTTTATTCATTCATTCATTTTCTAATCCTACAATCCTAATCTACAAATTTGATTTAAAATGAAATGCAGTATGAAATGAAAAACATTGAAGTACATTCAGTAAGTGCAATTTCCACTTCAATCCCCCGGTTCTACTGGTCTATCAAAAAAGAGTCAATGCACAACTGTTTTTACACTTACAGTAGGAATTCCAGGTGAAACTGTGCTAGGTTGCTGAAAGTGAAGATGCATTTTGAAAAAAATCACTTTATTGATAGTTTGGCATGCCATTTTGCAAGTATGCAAGTATGACCAATACTGTAGTCCAAGAGACCAAAAGTAATCACACAGGTAACAGTGTGAAAATTGTGGAAAGTGAAATAGATGCTGACCTCGGTTTTTACTGGCCAGCTCTAATATGCTTCTCAGTGCAGTTTGGCATCGCTCACAATTTTGGCAGTTTTTCCATCTGAAGGAGCTCAACATTTTGTCATTTCAGAGAAGGAAACAAGTGTCTTACGATTTTATGGAAATGATGAAAACATTCATGTAGCCTTAAATGCTCACTGATGGAGACCCCCCCCCCTCCCCAATATGGAAGTGTGTAAAACAAATGAAAAGGGGCCAGTCTAAACAACAAAGATAATACATTTAATATTGTTTCTCTTTAGGGCAATGTGAGATACAATGTAAACATGTACAAGATACAAAAAGGAACACGTTTTCAAAATAAAATGGTAGATAAGAAAATGCCCTGTTTTCAAAAGGAATGCACATGTGCAGAATATTTTCAATCATTAAGTAGCTGGGATAGCATTTGCTCCCATTTTCTCTTGTTCTGTGCACTAGTGCACAGTATCATGATGTTTTGAACAGATTAGTGTGTGAGGCTTTGTCATGATCTAAGATTTCTTGGCCAGGTGACTCATCACATGATGATTTAGTGACATTTACAATGGAATTAAGAGGGGGGGGAAACATTCCTCTTTAGTCTCCTCGTGGCATCTCTTTTGAAAACAAGGACTTTCCGACGGTTAAACACAATTATCGTATAACAATAATGGTGATAAAAAAACACACGAGAAAAACAAAAGAATAGCACCTCCTTTGGTCCAACTCGAGGCATGTAGTTGTTATTGTGGCGTTGACATGCTGGTAGCAGATCGTAGCTGTTAAGTTCAAGTTGGGGTTACCAGAACTGTTACAGATCAAGAGCATAACTAAGGGTTTGGTGGTTTGACACCTCATCAAGGTATCATGCTTCCATGACAGAGTTTTGGCACACTACTTTCCACAGCAATGGTAGTGACATGAATCCCTTCAGAGGCTTTACCAAGGCCAAATGCTTAACTCTAACTCAACACACAAGGCCACCGCATCAATCAGTCTTGACAGCTTCCCTCCCCAGAAAATGTGGCCGAGCTCCAACTGGCACCAGAGACTCCCATGCAGAGACAGCGGCAGTATCCTTGATTATTAGGGAGCTGTTGCGGCTGGGATATCATCTAACTGGCTACGGTTAATTAAGACACACAGTTGTGATCATTAGAAATGGGGGACTCAAACTGAGACAAAGAGAAAGCTTCAGCATGACAAGGAAACTGACACAAAGACACAGCATGCCTCATCCCTCAACACAGCCTTTTCGGTGCTTTGAGACAGCCCCCGCTGAGGCCTGTTGGTGCATTAAACAACTGTTACTGTAACTAACTTATTAGCATGACACAGTCAGCATTCCCTAATTTAGAAACTTGGGACACTGTCAAGTAAGGCCTGCGTTTTCAATTCTCCTTTCTCTCTCCTTTCACACACAAACAAAAACCTAGGTATTAATTTAAAGTAACAAAACCTACAAATTCACCCCCAAAATACCTCCCACCTGCTCACACACACTTACTATACAACTTTCTTGTCAGACCTACCCCTCCATCCTCTATCAAACATTCCCAAACACTAACCCGACTCTTCTACGGCTGGGTATTGTTTGCTTTCAGATACCCATATCTTTCTGAGAGTTAAAAATTAATAGCATTTCTAATCGATTATTGAAGAATAACATATTTCATTAGATATTTGAGTAAGTCCTTCCCTCTTTTGTTCAAAGAAAAGGCAGAGGAATATGCAAAAATGTGAGATCTGACTGTAGGAATCCACCATTTTGAAGCCTTTTTAATACCTTTCAATGCCTTATTCCAAAAATCTTTATGGTGCCTACGTTTTTCAATACCCAGTCTTACTCCCCTTGCACCCTCAGGGCAACACAAGATCTAAAGAAACAAACCAGACACAGGATTAGTAGAGCTGCTTCTAAGCTACGCTGAGCACAGAGAGTGAGACTGAGAGGAGCTATCTGTCTTTGAGAGTGTGAACTCATTTGTCTGAATTGGCCCCTCACCGGCTTGCAGTTGTGCTGTCGGTGCATTGCGAGAATTCAGCGGCTTCGAACTTCCGTGATTAAAACAGTGTTTGGGGTAATGAGATTTCACAGCTCGGCTTCATAAGTTGAGAGCTCATTAGGCTTGGGGGGTAGAAGATGTATAGAAATGTTTGATACAATGGGTTCCCAGTTCCCAGGAACTCTTCGTAGTGACAGTATGAGTACAAAATGGTGCCAACTACCAGCTCATCTCAAAGCAGAGTGGCTTTAACCTCACTCTCTCGCTCTCCTTGCCACCTAGAATCCACTACCTGATCTATCGTAGATCTCCCCACTTCCTACCATAACAAATCTTCTCCTTGACCTCCAACTTCTCTTCTCCTGAGCACACCTGCACACAATCCATCTCATCATGCAAAACACACAATCTCTCAAAAGACCCATGCACCCCCTCCCCCTAAACCTCCTAGAAACTTGATATATTGCAATCCTTCTCCTTAGCCTACTCTAGCAAGCTCACACAGGAACGGGCGGCTTGGCTGTGTCGAGGAACGAGCATGATAAAAACATGGGGGCGGGGAAGAAAGAAAGAGAACTGGAAAATGGAAAATAAGTGTAGCCAGGAGCAATAAGCAATAGCAGCAGCTACTATCTGGAATTACAGGGCTTAAAGGGATTCACGCCTGAGAGGTGCCGTCCATTTGTTGAAATAAGTGGGGAAGAACACATAGCGGAGCTGTCTCACTTGATTGACCCCCTGGGATATGTCGGGAACCTAATCCTATGGCATGAATGGCTTTACCTCATCACTGTGTGTGTGTGTGTGAGGTGTAGCCAAGATGGACTCAATTGGTAGGCCAGCTTTCATAGCTACTAAACGTAAAACCAACTACATGAAGACTGTTTAAGCCAGTAAGCCCTTGCCTATAGAAGACAAGCAACATTATTGAAAAAGAAGGCCGTAACTCAAGTGGAACAACAAACCATCAAAATAGGATTCATGGACACTGGCCCTAAACTACACAGGTTACACTATCTGTGCCCTCCGAAAATCCTTAGCACACTAACATAGTCACCTGTGGCTCACATTAAAGAAGCCTACCAGGGGCTTTGTAAAGCCAAAACGTAAAAGTGTTCTATTTTTGGCGTAGGCGGGTGTACATCTTGGAAGCTGATGGATTGAACTGCAATGGCCTGAAGGACTGTTCATCTCCCCAGTCTCTTGTTTACCGACGAGACCGTTGGCGTCGGTTCCAAATGTCACCTTTGCCACGGTGATGGGTGGGGAAGTGTCTGACATGTTGTGAAAATGTTGAGAGAGGCATCTGCGTAGGTGGAGAGATGACACATTCCAGGATAAAAAACAAAAAAACAACCGCCAACAGCTATCAAAAATCCATTCAGGCACAAATGTGACAGCTCAGAGCAGGACCGCTGAGGCCCCTGATGATGCGCCCATGACTCTCCATCTGTGGAGCAGACCCAGATGTCTGTGATGTCAACACAGAATGGGTCATTGGGTTTCTATCATGCCATTCATAATTCATTGTCCACTCATGTTGATCAGGGGGCAGGAGGAGCAAAGATTTTCATGTTACCATTAGTTATTATAGATGTCCATCATGTTATATGATAATGAGAAGGGGGGCACATGTAATTGCTCTGGTCCAATGGGCTAAGTGTACAGTTTTTTCTAATGCTGTTAGGGCCTTTCACATTTTGCACTTTTAGCAAAGCAGTGTGAGGTTGTATCAAAGGAATATGACACTTGAAATCATGGTAAAGGCTGATGACTGGCAGTTTGAATGGGAATAGACTGATATCCACTCCCAACAGACATAATATGGCATTGATCGTGTTTTTTTAGACCTGTTTTTCCAATAACATTTTTCCTCTTGTTGAAGCATGATGCCTATTTTCTATTGCACACTTCCTCATGGATACATTTCTGAATTATGATAAAATACAATAGGGCAAAAAAAGAGGAAAGAACTAACAATGAAATGAAAAGAATGAAAATACAAATAAAGATATATGCTACACAGCTAAATGGTATGCTTGACACAGTACAATTCCCTTGCAATTTTAGCCGCCAATAAGCCAAGTAAACTGAGCTTAATCAAACAAAGCGATATACAATAATACGTGCTGGAGCAAAATTTTAAGAGTGACTCAACACATTTACATAATGCCTTCGTCAGGATGGGAAGGGCCTCGTTTCTTGATTTATGTTATAGAATGTGACACATCACATATCAGCATCAATTATCACATTAACATGATAATGAATTTGTAGAGATCCATATATTTTTACCTTTTCATCTACTGAAAGAAATTCACATGCCTCACTACTCATGAATTAAAATTATTTGTTTGAATTTTGCTGAATACTGACATTTTGCATATTGTAACAAAACTAGATTGATTGATTGAAGAGACCAATGAACGTAATAATATTCTGTATAACGCAATGTAATAATATTCTGAAATAGAGGCCATGATTATTAAAAGGGGAAATAAGGTGATTGTCAAACCTTGATAAGGTGTGAAAACAGACAAAATAAATATACTTAAAATCTGGCATTATGTAAAGCACAATAAAGATGAAGGAAGTGCCCATGATTTGCTAAAGTTGCAGCACACAGCATAGGAAAAAAAATAATTTCAAAACTTAAGTTATTGCCAAATACAAAAACATGCTACAAAAAAAAATATTTTAGCTGCATTATTATATCGGAAAAAAAACATTCAATTTATGTACACTTTGTGGGCAGACTCACTGACCAGCAGTGCATTTCTTATTGCACTGAGGTAGGACGGCTAATAAGCCTCGAGGATGGGATATAGGTAAATATGTTGCAGTACCTCTTCACTCCCAAGAGGGTTTCGGCATCTTTGCTGTGAGTGAGAGAACTCTTGTGCTAAACCCGGAGTTATGCTTTGCATTTGAGGTAAGAAAAAAATAATTATAGAAAAAAGAAATAGAAAAAGACAAATTAAATAATTACAAAAAATCCATTCAATAAATAATATGCTGAGTATTTACTGCATCTTTACATTAATGCACCATAAAAGTTTTAAAGTGCACTAATTCACAAAACAGAACCACTTCGTTCCTCATTATTGTTCATGTGTGATCACAGACTAACGAACAAACAACCAAACAAAAAATAGATATGTTTTGCTAAATAGATAACTGCGATCTAGCAGGTACTGTACTTTGTTTAATACTATAATACTGTCCAGCAGAAACATAAATGAAAAGTTAGTGTTCCGCCTCATATTGAGAGCTCACACTGTTCATTAGAAAATATATTTCAGCAGTCTTGAACATCAGCCGTTTAATTCTTCAAATTAGATTTCATCTTGGAATGCTGTTTTACTTCTTTTGCCTTTGGGGGAAATTATTTAAAACTAAATAACATTTTGAGATGATTGACAAGTACTACAGTATTCATCTAAAGTTATAATTACTCACTTAAAACATTGGAATATCAAAACCAACTATATTTTTGAAGATGTGAAAATCTACTACAACAACTTTAAAACAAGATAGTAACCATCAACTCTAATCTCTTCTATTCAATGCTTAAAATCTTAAAATTTGCCACTTGTTTCATTGGTTCTGTAATGTGGGTACGATGTATCAAGAGCTTCCAGATATTGATATGAAAACAATTAAATAATCTTCTTTTTTTCAGTTCGGAAACCTCGTTTTAGGTATTTTGTAGAATACACTGTATGACTTGTACCCATAAATAAATAATAAAGCTAAAAAAAAACTAGCCGATGCAATGATATTCCTCTTTGGTTTGATCACATTTTGGGCTCAACAAGTATATCCCTGGGATTCAATGGTAATAATTTCCACATTTCCAGTACTTTATGTATACAAAGCAGCAATATATACAAAGTCTTTTTTTTCTGGAACTAAAACAACTACAGTAAACCTAAATCTTTTGTAAACTATTTATTTTTTCTTTCTTTGAGGGTATTAGCACCCACACATGAGGTGGCTATGTTCTGGAGAGCAATCAAGTTACAAGTTGTTCCTATGCTTTTCCAAGAACCAAAAGTATCTGACTTAGTTTTTTCAAGCTTTACAGGTTTTTTGACTGGATCTGTTATCCCAGATATCTACATCTTGGTTAAAGATGTGAATACGAACAATTTACCATGGGACTGAAAATAGAGTAAACAAACAAAGCGATGCTAATCAATCAAACCTGAGCACGGACATTTTGCCAGTGTCACTTCGAAAGGCAGGAGACATTAGCCAGGAGCTTTTACTCTTCCAATTCTAGGCTGTCAGTGGAGAACGGATGTCACAAGAAAGCAGAAATATTTCTCTAAAGAAGACGAGAATACACAACATTAAAAACAAACAAAACCTAAAACTAAACAAAAACACGAATAAAGAGAATCAAAGGTTACTTGTTTTACATTGCTCGATGACTGTGGTTTAAAATGAGTGAATTTTCTCGTGACGCGGGTCACTTGAATCTCTCTTTTTTATTCTGCATTTTGAATCAATTTTACAGTGCTCGAGATAGAACCTTTTTACTTAGCACTCCTAAACTGGAGCTTTTAATTGGCTATGAAAATATTTTTAGTGGTGTTCAGGCGCTCATAGGCCTATGGCACAGATTTGGTTAATTTACTGATCTGCCATACACCACTCCGGACCTCCATTCAGGTGATCATACACAAAAGGCACTTATTTGGCATCAAAGTCAATGACGGCAGGAATAAGGCTAGCCATTACCCTGCTCAACTTCTATAACATGACGCAAACCCCTTTTAGAGGGTGTCTTTCCCAGTCATGCCATTCCATCTCAATGACATTTTCCTCCTCACTCAGGGGTGGCCAACCCCATTTTTCCATCTCTTGTTCTCACCCAAAGTACTTAAAATCTTTACAGTCCTCTGTGTATACATTTTAGTAAACCAGCACTAAAAGTGTCTTTCTGTATAAGATTAAAACATAATCTACACATGGTCTTTTCAGAAGCGTACATAGAAGTGTACATATTCAAGCGCATATTGCTTATGGGTGATTTTGGGTAACATTCGTAAAGGAGTAATGCCACCAATATCCTCAGAGACATCATCATGGGAAGGGGGTGAGGTGGTGGTTGTTTTTATTTTTTCCGCTCTAGATAGTTGGAGGGGACCCAGCCCTTGCGGGGGAGCAGGCTGTCCTGCACCTGGCAGTACCACCATCCATTGGGGTTTCTCTCCAAAACCTCCAGACAGGTGCCCTCAGAAAAGCCCATGGTCTCCTCATCCCCCCGGTAGTCAGCAATGGACACATACACTTCTCTACCAAGATTGTTGTGGATCAGCTGGCTCTTCTCTATGGGTTTGGGTCGGACTGTGGACACAGGGATCCCATTGCGTTGGCTCATTCTGCTAAAGGAATCCTGGACAGTGCTTGTGCTGAATCCACTGCCTGAGGACCCCAGGCTAGAACGCTCAGCGGGCCTTGTCTGGCTTTCCACAACAACATGTGGCCGCACGGTGCTGAAGGATGCATTTCTGCGGACACCAAGAGTGGCAGAACCAGAACGGTACTGATCGCTGCTGCCCAGTGAATCATTTCGCCTCAGAGACCCTGTCATGTAGGGGGTATCCTTAGCCGGTTGTGTGGTGGTCACAAATACAGACTGAGGCCTTACTGCCACCTGGCGCACCCCATTCCTCATCCGCACACCTCCATTGACCATTCCAGATGGCTTGGAGAAGCCACCAGGAGGCTTGGAAGGGATGGGGGGAGTGTTCCTCCTCAAGCCTTGATGCTGCTGAGTCAGGCCCTGAAGATTGATGTTGTTGAGGGCCAAAACATGCTGCTCATTCTTCTCCAGGCTGTTGGATTTACTCCCACCACTCCCATGTCCATCTGAGTCCAACCCACCTGCATCACCCACTTGTCGGATAGGCTCCAGGTAGTAAGAGGGGGCCCAGCCCTCCTCTGTGCCCCAACGGATGTACCACCAACCGCTGTCCTGCTTCTCCAGAACCTCCACCTCCACCCCAGCTGGAAAGCTGACCTCAGAATCCTGGACCTTCTTGTAGGCGTCCATGGTGCGGTAGAGACTGGGGCCCTCCAAGTCTGAGTCACCACAGCTCCCTTTGGAGTAAATGGAGGAGAGATCTGAGGTACTGCGAGAACAGATGGAGTCCTCTGAGGAGATAACAGAGGCCGTTTCACAGTCTTCCCCACGAGAAGGCTTGAGGCTGTGTCGAAACTGACCAGTAGGCCTCAGCTGGCGTCTTAGAGAGCTGATGTCCATCCTCCCAGGACTCTGGGGCTCTGATTTGGTCAGGAGTGGTTTAGGTCTGACAGAGGGCTTGGGTCTAGTGGAGGGGCTCTGGCCTATCCTCTGCTCCACCTCCCGGCTGAAGCCTGGGCCTTTTCTGGGGCCTCTGCTTAACTCATCAGAAGAAGATCTGGGACTGGTCTCTTGGGATCTGAGGCTGGTATCTATGTGTCTGCCCAGGGTCTGGCTCCTTCGATTCAGCTCTGGGGTCATGGTCTTCATGGGTCTTCCAGCTAAAGGTGAGGAGCCAGAGGGTTTGCGTGGGAATGTGGAGGAATGGTAGCTCCTTGGAGAGTTAGGCTCACTGGAACCCTTGGCTAAATTTCCTTCACCGCTGGGCCTGAAGCCATCATTCTCATAGATACACTCCTCCTTAGCTACCTCTTCAACAGACCTGAAGGAGGCTCTCCGATGGCTGAAAACAGGGGATGCCTTGCAGACAGGAGGGGAGGCTTTGCAGGCAGGAGGGGAACTGTGGTACTTATCGCTGACCATACTGCTGATCTTCACATCCAGGGAGCGCTCATCCTTTAGAGAATCTGTGTCTGACTCACCTTCGCACCCAATAGCAGGAATATCATATTCTGGTTCCTCATACACAGGCCTGCTGGATGATTCTGAGGCTTTGGAGGCGGAGTTATTCAACGGGAGTGCCTCCTCAGAGTCTTGCTTCTTGACAGGCGGAGCTGGGGGCGGGACTTTGGGCCGGGTGAGTGTGCTGGTTCGACGGCTGAGGTTGGGCTTCTTGCGTTTGTCAATGTAGGAGCAGGGGGCCCAGCCCTCCATCTCTCCAATCTGCACATACCACCAGCCTCCAGAGTTCTTCTCTATCACCTACACAAAGAAGGGGAAATAAAGGCTATTTAAATAATATCTTTCTAAACAATAGATAATAGATAATATCGATCTAAACATTTTATACTGATAATGACATCGACTGAGTGCATAGACTTTGGCCACCTTCCTACTGTTGAGATTCACCCCATTCTGCACATTCCATGGCCATGACTGTCAAGAGGATTAAAACACCCTGTTTAACAGTCATCATCTCCATTTCCCCTTCATGGCTGACATGGATTTAATAAATAAAATCAATAAGGAATCACAGCTTTCTCTTGGATTGACCTGATCAGCCTATTTCATGGAAAGACAATTTCTTTCAAATAAGAACCTGGAAACTGTTGTTCATGTTCACTTACAGACCAGGCAACTAGCTGCATTACTGAGCTTTTAACCCTTTATGAGCCCTGAGATCCTCCGGCAGGGCGTTCCTGGTCGATCCTCATGCTAAATTAAAGGCTAAGGGCGAACACGCTTTTTCAATCAGGGCCCCGGACCTCTGGAATGACCTGCCTGGAGCCTGGAGATCAGGCTTGCCAGCTCTGTGCCTCCCCCACTTTGTGTCATTGTATTACATATAGATAGGTTGTATTGTTGAATTGTGTATTGATGAATTATCGCTGGCCATGTCTTGGCGTCCACGTGGTCCCCAACTCCTAGAATGACACTGACTGTGCTGCTATTTGTGAGGACACTGGCAGTGTTGGTGTCTGCGTGGTCCCCCACTCCTAGGTATGGTTTATTATTATTTATATTATTATGATATTTTACATTACCATACACTGTGTGGTAAATGATTTGTAACCATAAAGTCAAAATTTCAAATGATCATTACATGTTCATTGGTGTAATAACCAAAATAACCAATTGAAACTGAGATGAATTACCTGTACTTAAGTAGTACAGTATGTAAGAAAATGTAAATTCACTGCCATTATTTCTGCTATTACAGTCTTGTTGCACAAGCAAAAAAGACATCAGTTAACAAATGACATCAGTTAACAAATGACATCAGTTAACAGCCCTGAAAGCATCTTCCCTGTTATCTTAATCTCTCTACCTGACTCTCAGTAGAGCAAATTCTGTCTACATCATCACTTTCATGTAGAAATCTCAAGGTCACATCTGCATTTCCTCAGCTTTCCTGTCGATGTGGGAAGTGCTCAGTTAACATGCATATTCAATGAGCCCTGTCTGTCTCATGTCAACAGCAACAAATGTAGATCTGGCCTCTTACATCAGCCTTTTGTCCTCCACGGAAACTGATGCCATCAGAGATTGAGGACTGGAACTCTGCTATGGTGTAGTACTCTGCTTCCACAGCAGGGGGCTCTGGTGGCTTGGGTAACTGGAATCCCTGCACACAAACAGACGAGGAGAGCAATTTGAGCTGCTAGTATCATATCCAGCTTAGCTAACACTATATCTTACAATGCCTTTAGACATTTAAAGACATAATAAGGCATCTTAAAGCATCTCAAGATCGATGGGTATGATAATAATGGTGTTTCCAAACAGAATATTTCAACAACTGAGGTGATAGTTGCTGTGCTTTATCAGATGCTATGCCACTTCTTGTGGTAATCAGGGAGCTAATGAATGAGGTTTTTAATGTATTCAATTCTAATTCTAATGTAAGCAGTATTCATGTATGAATACTGCTTTTTGAATCTTTCAGCCAGCACACATGTTGCAGTACACGTGTTGGTAACCATTGTATAAAAGCCTG
>CABFOS010092113.1:9393-19912 GCA_900660315.1 Diretmoides pauciradiatus | reverse complement strand
GGGGTGTTGTGTCAAACTTTGGGCATTGTGAAGCCCTTTGAGACTGTAATGGTGATTAAGGGCTATACAAATAAAATTTGATTGATTGATTGATACTACTTGCAGCGTTCTCCAGAACCGCTCAGCCGATCTACTTCACACTCTACACTACACTACCTACAATCCAACACGGTGGGACGTCAACTTCTTCCCTATGCGGCTGCCGCTCTGACACATCGCCCCCGATCCAAACAACTTCACACCGATTTCTTGAGAGCCGTTCATCCAAACGACTTCACACTCGACACTGCACTTCTTTGGGCAATGAGCCGTACACCGCTGTGGAGGAATTTTTATACTTTAATATGTTTTATTATCCTAATGTGTTTTATGTTGTTTACATTTTAGACTGTACTTCCTCAATGTGTTGTATTGTTTATAATTGTAAACTATTCATATGTGATATATTTTGTTTTATTGTAGTTTAGTGAAACTCCTAAGCTGTATGGCCTGCAGATCTCATGGTATCTGTTGTACCTATCATCATATTACCCATCATGCCTTTCACCAGTGAGAGGTCCCGATGAGGTCACTTCCTGTTCAAGAGTTGGTGGTTATGTAAATTGGGTACTGGGAGATTAAAGCCAGAGATCTACCTGGAACAGCAGCGTGTGGTGGCTCGCTCCATGTACATGATATGCAATAAATTCAACAGCTATTAACTTAAGCAGAGTACTTGTATATTTGTTTGTTTTTCTTCCACAAATGGTGCCATGACCCGGATCTGATCTGTTCAAGTGTGAAGTTGATTGGATGAACGGTTCTCGAGATATGCGAAGGACAAACACACGTACAGACATACAGATAGAGATTCCTTGCTTTACAGTTAGATACATTCTCTTCTAAATACTCATGAACTTGTCCCATACATCCTGTTATGTAAAAACACTGATATAATATAAAGTCAATAGAGATACACATTACTACTGTACCTGTCTGGTCTCCGTGGAAACGTGAAGCTCGGTTTAGGGCTGGTGGAGACGGGTTAAAGAATCGAGGTGAAGAAACGAGGTGGGGTGGAGGGGGGAGGAAGAGAAGGCCGGAGAGAAAGAGAAAGGCATGATGATGATGATGATGATGAGAGCAGATAGACAAGCATGGAGGAGGAGTCCGTCCTCCTGACTCAACACACTGAGTACGAGGGAATAGACGAGGAAAAGAAGGAAAGACAGGAGAGGATGAAAGAGGAACAGGCAACCTTTCAAACTCCACCATGTTTTTGGCAACAAATGGAAGAAGTATTTCAGTTTTCATCAAAAAAAGTGTGACTCTTTTTTCAGCAGTCTCCTAGCGACAGCAGGAGCCCAGCACTTCCCACAATGCATCTATTTAGTCCTGCTAGCTAGGAGCTTTGCGCCTTCTGCCAACAAGGTACAACGTATCCATCTATCTATCTATTGATCAATCTATTGATCTATCTGTCCATCCAGACATCTTTCTATTTGCTTGAGAATATAATTTGACATTTTCAGCTTTCACCATTGCTCCATTTGGGAAACGTGGCTTGCTGCAACCTTCAAAATATCAAAATATCTCTTCAAGCAAACACCTGAGACTCTACTGCTGAACACTGAGAGTCTACCTGTCTGCATAGTCCATCTTGACTCCATTGGTCCTCACACAGGAAGTCAGCTGGGGTCGTTCCTTGCTAAACATCCCACTCACGCCCAGGCCACCTCCTCCTCCTCCTCTTCCTCCTCCTCCTCCACAGCTACCCAGGCAAACCCCCATTGGCTCCAGGCTGCCCAGAGCAGAGGGGAGGCCTCCTAGACAGGCTTGTGCTGAGCTGGGAGTTGGGAGGTTTGAGCTAAGACCTGGGTCTCCCCCAGAGCTGGGAAGATGACAAAAGCCGGCTAACTGACCAGGTTCGGCTGGGATAGAGAAGGCAGAGTTTGGGCTGGAGAATCTCGGGCTATTGGTGGAAATGACGGCGCATGGGCTGACAGCAAAGCCAGGAGTGGAGGGTAGCAGGGCTAGACCTCCTCCTCCACCTCCCCCTGTGCTCCTCTCGCTCGGTGCAGAGAGCGAAGGAGAGTCCCTACCGCCGCCCTCGTGGCCAGAGGTGGGAGTCAGAGGAGGCTGCTTCACTGACCTAGAGTCAGCCAACAGCCTGAGAGAGACAGAGAGATCTTATGAGGTGAATCTACTATTGCTAATACATTTTTAAAAATCTTATAATTTGAAATTCTGTTTGTTTTTGTGTTTAAAGTGTTTTTGTGTTTAAATCCACCTCATGCAAGTTGCTATTGGTCTTCTATTTAACTCATTTTAATGATTACCTCCGCCCAAGGACCAAGTCCGGGGCAAGAGGTAATGTTTTCGGTCCCGTCTGTTTGTTCGTTCGTTCCTCCGTCCGTCCGTTCGTTCGTTCGTTCCTCCATCTGTCCGTCCGTTTGTTCGTACAAGACTACGTAAAAATTACCAGACCGATTTTCATGAAACTCGGTGGAAGGGTGTAGTATGGGTCATCGACGACCCCATTAAATTTTGGGGTGGATACGAATCACGGAGCACCGCGTAGGGTGCCATACAGTATAAGCAGGAAATGAGGTCTATTTGCTTAACACATCATCCCATTTTCATAAAACCGGGTGAAGGGGTGTAGCACATGCCAAGGAAGAGCCCATTACATTTTGGAGATGGTCCCAATCACAGGGCGCCACGTACACAGGAAGAGAGGTCTAATTGCTTAACGCATCATCCCTTTGACATTCTACTTAATATGCATGCTTCCTAAGGGTCAATGGGCACAATTTAACATGGCCACCACTCAACGTCAACACCCTGTGAACAGGAAGTGAGGTGTACAGGTGAGTTGCACATTTTTTTGCCATCATTGACTTGAATAGAGGACTGTAGTGAGCAGAACAGGCCAGTTCAGACCTGTTGGCTGTTCTATGACTGGCGAAACCCAATTCAACTGTCAGAATTGGAAAGTGTCTACTAGTACCTGGTGAATGCCGCTGTATGCTGCGTTCACGTGATGTGGCAATTTTCACTGAAGTGAGTAGTTGATGTCCAAAAGCAACAACTTGGAAGTGTTGTTATGAAAGTGATACACGTAATGCATGTTTGAACCCTCCTCTGCTCCTTCTCCTTGTTTTTAAAGTTACTGACATTAACTTTTCTCTCTGGTGGCGCCCCGGACCTCCCCGGTTATGCTTTTTTGACCCCTGATTCAACAACTAAGTATGACTTCCCAAACATCGGATGATTCTGAGTACGTGACAACAACATGCATCACACATGGTACAAAAAGGGATCTACTTTCAGTTATGTCTCAGTTGGCAGTCTCGGTCTTTCTAATGAAGAGCTATGCTTGGAAGAAACGTTCGCCTCCATTGTCTCAATTCCACCACATGGTGAAACCTTACTATACTGGGCATCCATTCAACATTGCAGATATAATTTATGCAGCCAGGGTCAAAAGATGTAATTGTTAGATTATGTCTCGCTCCGCTGCACTGCTGGCTCCGCCTCGTTCGACACAAGACTTAAGATCACAGCACAGCAGTGTTCTTCAAAGACTAGGACGGCAGAAATATTCAAATGGCTCCCTGAAATGTAACATGGGCTGAATGTGGCCTTCAACAGCTTGTAGCTCTGTGGCCTAAAACATGGTTTCATAGATTAGCCTGCAAAAATGAACCTGAGAGATAATTTGGAAGTTCCCAGGAAAAAGGTTGAAGTAGAGACACACAACAGCTCCAGACAGACACATGCCTCTATTTCCTCTCTGCCCCACTCCCAACCATAACAACGTCTCCATCACTTCCAGATGAATTTCAGGAATGTCCCTTTACAGAGGCTCCGCTCAACTGTGTCATTGGCCATGGTAAAAACAGGAGTTGGAAATCTGCCTGGCAACAGGTCTGTGATAGGCCGGCGGTGCCACTGAGATGAAGGAGATTAGTATTAAAACAATGTTGGTGCGATATTGTCTGCATAGTGAACTGGCAGCTTTTCAAAGCAGCAGCCTAGAGGGAGAATGTCGAGCTGCTGTCATTGGGGCTGTTTTCACCCAGGGTTCGTCCCTCCATCCATTCATCCCTCCCTCCATCCCTCCATCCCTCCATCCCTTCCTCTGTCCATCCATCCCTCCATTATCCCTCTATCCATCCCTCCATCCATCCATCCCTCCATCCATCCACTTATTCCTGTGTTACCTGCGTAGGGTAGGGGAAGCCTGAGGAGGCAGAGACTCCCCTGAGCCCCCCATCCGGCTGTCCTCCTGGCCTCCTCCTCGTCCTCCGCCTCCTCTCTCCTTGTCTTTGTGATTGGAGGAGGGTGGTTTGGACCCCGTGGTATTTATCCTGGACCCACGTCCCAAAACCTCCATACCAGTTGGCCGGCCTGCGGTTCTGCTGTTGTTGCCGAGGTTACCAGTAGCACTGGCATTACTGCGGCTAGGTCGCGGCAGGCTGCGGTACTGCAGTACTGACGGTCTGCTCCCAGGCAGGTAGCCGTCGTCCACGCTGCTCTGCCAGCCCAGAGGCTGAGGGTGCTGTGCGACAGACGGCATCTTGCCTAATGTAGCAGAACCACTGGTGATGGAAGTTCTTCTGGAGGTCAGTAAGGTCATCATCCTTCCTGATGATGATGGAAACAGGTTTAATATTCATCCTTCTGTATGGGAAGCTTCACTGAGCACCAGGCTTTCTCAAGCAATGTCCCACTTCACATTCAGTCAGTTCCACACATTCACACCTCTACTGCTGGCCCCTGGGAGCTGATCTGGTCATGAACAACACCAGCTATTTATGGGACTGAAAGTATTTCCTTAGACCTACATTCTCCTGGAGCTGAACGGTTACGACATGGGAACTTGTATCTGAAACTCCCCAAATTGGACCAAATGAAAGCAAGAAGCAGATCAGTAGGTTTACTATATAATGAGTTTAGATCGAGCGTTGTAGTCTTGTCCCTGGCAATCATTCTTTATTAGGCTGCTTTCCATCATGGAAGTCACACTATTGACTTATTCTACTGCAAGGAGCTGTGGCATCAGTGAAATGAGGGAATAGTTACCTTGTCCTGCAGATGGTATCTTGCTGGTGGAGGCTCTGGCTGAGCTGGAAGCAGATCCAGTTCTCCTGGTGTCCTTGCCTCCTTCCCGACCTCCCTCAAACCTCCTCTCGGACACCTTAGCATCGTCTGTCTTCCCTGGTCGGAAGGAAACAAGTTCCAAGTCACAACCTTAACTGACATGGACTATATATATATAACTGATATTTGATCTATAACACAAGGCTTTTGAAGCATTTTAGCTAGCTACTGTAGCTACAATACCATAGGATTGTACAGAATGTACAGATGTTTTGATTAGATTTTATGATTCTTGTTTTTTTAATCTCTTTTGTAAAGCACTTTGTAAACTCTGCTATATAAGTGTGATATTAAGTTTGTTATTTTTATTATCATTGACCCTACCTGTCCCCTGGGTCTTCAGTGAGCTGCTGTTAGTTGTCATGGTGATGGTAGGCAGGGTCTTGGTCCCGGGTGAGGTCCCGCATACCTGGGAGACAGTGACCAATAGGAATTCATTACAAACAAGCCTTAGAGATAATGCCTTCCAGTTGTCACTCAGGGTGTAAAAGTCCCTTCCTCCCAGATGTGTGTGTCAGGAAGCTCTGAATTTGAATTAAGACAGCGGAATCTGGGAATTGGGAAAATGGAATTTCATATTATACCTAAAAGTTAAACTCAATAATAATCAGCTTCAATTTCAAGTCATTCAACTTTAAATTGTGCCATTAATTTTTTAATAATTTGTATTCATTTGATTTATTAATGTGTTAATAATTGTGTATTAATTAATTAATTAAAATGGTTCAATATGAGCGTGACAAATTCTTTTCATTTGTTTTTAAGTTTAAATATTTAAATAGTGGTTTGTTTGAAAATGTAATTTTCCTTTATTTACCTAAACAAAGCACCAGGCCTAGAGACAGGCTGAGAGATTATTATTGGCAGGTTGACAGTACCTGGCATGCCCAAAGGTGACAGAATTTACTGCTAGAATTGTAGAACTGTAGTGCTCAAATGTATTTATTTAAAAGGCAACTGATGTCCGATACTGCTACTGCTACTACTTCTACTACTATGACTACTACTATTACTACTTACAAGTAAACTAAGTGATTCAGCTATAATATCTGATACCTTAATTTTATGTTTGCACATGACTATGCCCTTAATGTGAGGTTAGTGATATAGTTTAGGGCAGCGGCTTTCAAAGTCTGAGACTGTGGGCCTCCCCTCAGAGAACGGTTGGAAAATAGATGCCCCCTCACCCCTCTTAGTTTACTTGCTTAGTTTCGCTCAATTCCTGGATGCCTATGGGATCATGATTATGTTATTTGATCTCATAGACACTCAACAATGGATCCAAGATAGCCTCATATTGCTGTTTGACATAACTTTAGACTACACCAAATACATCAAAAGGTCCTAAGGCATTTATTGTTTCAGACTCTGGGAAAGTGGGAAAAACAGTAAAATTCCCCCAAACTACTGAATCTCTGAACCATCTCTTTAACCAAATCACACATTTAGGCTGTTCTACGTGATCGCCTTCCTAATGTAATATTTTTTCACTTCCATTCCCTGAGCCTCCCCTGAAACTGCTTGGAGCCCCCCAGGGGAGGCCCGCTGGGGGGCCTAAACCATTACCCTAAACCTCTAGTTTAGGGTAATGAGCTACAGTATAATGACAGTAAATTAGCAGCCTGGAAATTGCTATGTTAAATAAAGTCCTTCGCAGACTGATTTACAAACACCTGGCAGAATCACACCCACCTGAGCAGTCATGCCCCGCCTCCAGGAGCCCGTCTGACCAATAGAAGGAGTCTTCCTGCTTGGCGAGGAGTGTTGCACCGGGTCAGTCATGTCTGCTCCAGAGCTGTAGGGGGCGCTGCAGGGCTCCATAGCACTAGGCTTCTCACAGTCTGTCTGCAGCTGGACAAAGAGAAGCTGAAGAATTCAATACTAATCCATTCTTTAATGCTATAGTATATGCAATTTCCATGTTGTTTCTCATGAAGTCATTGTATGGCTTCTAAACACTGGAGTAAAATTGACCTGCAGTTTGACACATAGTGACATGGAGGTTTATTTGTCTTTCGCCATTATTTTAACCTTTAAAACCTATTACTCACTGTCATCTGTCGGTAGCTAAGACAGTACTTCTTAGTCTCACAAAATTTCATGAAATGAGCGCAAATTCTGAATGCAAATTAAGTGTTGTGGACACGAATAATGTTAAGTACCTTTCTCTACCGTGAAAGGGTTATGTGACAGTAGCACAAATTGGTGGCACCATTTGGGTTTGGCCAGGGGTGTAGCACAAAAGTCTGGGCCCTATACATAAGCAGTCTCTGTGGGCCCCGTTCCTCTCTTGATGTCTCTCACACGTACTGTAGTCTACAATTACTGTGTGATACTTTCACTGTGGTTAAATGAGGTTTGCTTGGAGTATCATGCTTACTTTTCTTCATGTTTATTTAAGTATTCATTCCCAAGGTATAAGACAAAACTAAAAAATACCATCTTAGTTTTGTAACCCCTACATTGAGAAAATGCCTACTATGCTGCATAATACAAGACAACTGAAGAAGACTTCACTAGAGTCAGGTTATACTTTAATTAGATTCTGCCTTATTGATCACCATCTTAAAATGGGAATTATTCTCCTCCTCAGTTGGTTTACTTTTAACCCTCTAAAATGATGGTAGATCTGGATCATCTGGCATTAACATTACTGTCTTTTGAAGGCCGTGGCGGGCACTTGAATGCATCACAATATATTATGGCGGGGGTCGTGACCAAATTTCCCATGCACATTTGAATGCATCACAACGGCGAAGGTTGTCTGGCTGCCCGCTGTCGTACAGATATCGGTCGTACAGTACTGTAGGGTTTCAGTACCCAACCCTATTAGTTAGTTAGCAGTTTTTTTCCCTCAGTTTGCTTTCTTTCTCTTTCCTTCCTTTCTTTCTGGTACCCCAATTTCCCTTTCTTTGGGAAAGAGATGACTATCACAGTGCACACCTCCAGCATCAGCAGTCACTCAAGACTCCCAGTGCAGGGGCGGAGCCAGCGGACTAAACCATTTTGCACCTTTTGTAAGGGGTGAGAGGGGTCTCAGAGTTTTAATTTAGTTATGACACTAATTACTTAGAAATAAAAAATTGCAAACAAAAACAAACTATTCATTCCAGGCTTTTCGAGGGCCCTCCCCGCATTGGGGCCCTGGGTTCAGTCACACTCCCCCCCCCACACTACGACGCCCCTGGGTTTGGCCCTAGAAAAGGTTAGCTAGAGGCAAGTAAAAATACTTTTTTATTCAGGTTAGGGTAAGGTTTTGATCATGGTTAAATAAGAAAAATGCCCAAGAACTTGGGACTGTATATTCCCTTAAATTCAAACACATGGTATGATATATGTATGTGTGTGATATATGTATGAGTGCATGGTACAGCCAGTTGTTGATAAAAACCAAAGCTGGAATGACTCCTCACCTCAGTCTGTCTCTCTGGATCTTACAGACTCCACTGTAGCGGAGCCAAGAACACACATTTTCACTGTGATTCATTCCATGCGTTGTCTTTGTCAAAACCATTTATGTCTGTGAACTGTATGAACTTGTTTTCTTGGCTGTGAAATCAGTCAAAGATTTGACGCGACATTCATTACAGTCAATTACAGTCATTACAGTACAATTCCAATTATGGTAAGAAGGGAGGTTCAGGTTCAGTAGCAGGGTGCATGCATGGTCTAGGGTACTGCAGCACATCCACTCGGTGACTACAGCCATATATTTACAAATGAATCAGAGATGATGTGCCATTTATTGTCTAATACCATCCCTTCCCCTACATGTCTACATGTGCTTTATGGATTTATAAAAGGCCTATGACTATGTCCCCTGAGGTGTCTTGTGGGAGGTGCTGTGAGATTATGGGGTGCCAGGGCCACTCCTGTGAGTGAGTCAGATCTTATACACAGTGAGAGCTGTGTTCGCATTCTTGGCATTACAGTAAGTCAAGGTAATTCAAGGTGGGCGTCGGCCCCCTCCTGTTTGTCTGGACAGTGTCCAGTTCAGTGACATTAGGTGTCATCTCTGCAGCTAAATGAGAAAAGTTGAAAGAACTTTGTGAGAACAAAGAACAAAATGTCTAACTCTTTCTTGAAAGGCCATAACTGCTACATCAACGGTCTCAGCATCTCCAAGTCTCAGTCTCATGGTTCTCTCCTGGAAAAGGGGTGGCCTGTCCCATCCAGGCGAGGAGTGTTCAACTGCCCCATGTGGAGGAGTTCAGTATATTGTGGTTTTATTCACATGACAGTAAATGTATTAAGTGTTGATGAATATAATGTAGGCTAATAAAATGTAGTCAAATAACAACTGCTTATGTAACTATAAATCATTCATAAAAAGAAACTGATAAGTATGAACTTTGTCTTTGGCTAGTATTCAATGTATTCTCATTTCCAATGGGTGGGACAGGATATGAGATGAATGAAATGAACATTAGTCATCACCTACTCACTCCCATGTCATGTCATGTTTGGGGCAAATGATTCCTTTAAGGTAGAATGAGTTTCTATTGGTCATTTCACTTCTAGTCGGCGGTTCTTAAAGGTATAAGAAGTTTTTAGTGGTAATCTCACCTTTACTGCTTTGGCCTTACAGATCATTGATGGCGTGTTGACAAATGAGCTGACCGATGAACTTGTAATGTCATCAAGACCAAATACATCACTGATCCCACTGCTCACCGAGCTACTGTCATCCCAACTAGAGAGAGAACAGAGAGAAAGAGAACAGAGAGATGAAAAATATGTGACTATTGATTTTGCTGCAGATTTAATGTATTTTATTATCTCATGCTAATAAAGCATTTCCTTTTGCCTTGAAATAAGTAAATGGCCACTGTGACCAAAAGCATGGAGGCGGTTTCACATGCATATGAAACCACCTCCATCATCCACTTCTATGGAGATGTGCGTGGGGAATTTTTTTTTTGATAAAATGGTTTAATCTTTTAGAGTAGCAACTGTCCCACATGTGACAAAATTAGAGGTTTGGGGGTGGTTGTGCTATTGATTGTGCTGTGTTCGTCCATCTACCCATCCGTCTAGCAACTGTGATCTCTCAGGTGACATCGCAGACACCATTGGCCCGATTTTGGAGTTGGAGAGACGTTGCATCTTTGCACCCGATGGCCTGAAAGGACGATAAAATTAAAGGGCACAATTTCTAACTTCTTCTCGAAAGGCCATAACTGCTACATCAATGGTCACACACACACACACACACACACACACACCACACACAAGAACCCCAGCCGTCCGACCACAGATCTGAATAATAGAGGCAACTCTAACTTTGCACCTACACTGGTCCAACTCATGTTAATCACATGTAATCACTGAGCACAAGCTGAATTGGCCATTGGTTGAATTCCCACTAGTAAAA
>CABFOS010091938.1:1736-13291 GCA_900660315.1 Diretmoides pauciradiatus | reverse complement strand
AGTCCAACACTTTCAGACAAAGCACCCGGCGCACAGACTGTTTTTCCGCCGTCAAAATAGTAAAAGTCGACTTGGACACACCCTAAACGACCATGCGCCGCGTAGATCGCACCAGACACTTTAGACCGTCAAAAAAGGGCCCGAGATGTTTCTTATGGTCATGGTATTTCTGAAAAGATATGCCTATTAAAATCTGTGATGAAGAGACGGACTCACATTAGTTCGTATACATGGATCCAACAAAATGACCAACTTCAAGATTTGTGTCAGATTATAGTCCTTAATAGCTCAAAACATTTCCTTAGCGAAGACCTTTTGACCTTTCTGGGAGAAACTGGGTATGAAGCATCATTGGACTTTGCACAAATTATCTTTAAACCGACCAAATTGGTTCATATCATTTGATTAAGATGCCAATATCATTATCATACTTTTCAAATCAGTGTGAGATCACTTGTTACAATGTTACAATGTTACAATGTTACAATGTTACAATGTTACAATGTTACAATGTTACAATGTTACAATGTTATTTAGCAGACGCTTTTATCCAAAGCGACGTACATTAGGGATCATAAAGCACAAGCAAGAATACAATTAGAGGACAACAACAAGGGCAAGAGCCATGAGGCCAGCTTGAGTCCACTAGAACAAAAGAGTCAACAGGAAACTTTTTTTTGTATGTATTATGGTGGAAGTGCCAATAGTTAGTGAGATAAGCGCATCACATTCCCATACCAGGGACAAAAAGAGGAAGAGTCAAGTTAGTGAAAAGTAAGGTAAGTGCACTTGTGCTTTACTTTATAAGGCGTAGTCATCTCGGATAAAGAAATGTATCATGGGATGACCACGGTCATTGAGAATTGTTGTGCCTCAATAGCATTGAAATTGATCTCTAATATTATATAATATTCATTCATGTCAGGAGGGACTGTTTCTTCTTGTCAACTCTCCAGTCTCCAGTCTTGAATCAACACGTTCTGAGTCTGACAACGTGACAGACGGCTCCATTACCAATCACGCAAATTGAAAAATCGCACTCTTGTATTAGATGAAAGAGGGATTGTTCCCAGTGAGTTTAGCTGACTTCATCACTGACTCATCAACATCCTTCCGTTATCCCATCAAACCTATCACATATATCTCTTGACTGTGTGTCACTGCCTCCCTCCTTTGCAGTGACTCTCCAGGCCACCTAGAGGAGAAGGTGTCCCAGCTGGAGGCCATGTTGAGGAGACTGCAAGATGACCTACAAAAGGTACGTGCATTCATGAGTACTATTTTCATTGAGCTCTATGTAGGTAAGAAGGTAGTACTAGGTAGCAGGTAGAGTTTATTATGTCTATCTTGAAGCGTTATATCTGGAACCTGATGATTTGTAGCTATTGTTAATGTAGATTATCTTCCCTCGTACAAATCCCATCATCCATGTACCCATTTGAAGTCAAAGCTGAATGGTTATAGAGATACAATGAAATGCAAAATGGTTCAAAAGACAATAGGATTAACGCCGTCAGTTTGCTGCTTTATAGCACCGGGAGACAGTTATGTTCAACAATATGGAATTGATAATCAGTTATCATTTGTTGTCATTTTTTATGCTGTATATTCTATATTGGTATTTGTTATTATTTTGTTCTACTTTAATTCATCACATATTTCATATGTTTGGTATATTCTATTATCGTGCATATTTGTCTTTTTTTTTCTTTGTTTCAGTCACTTTCACTGCCACTATTTCTGCTGTTTTGCGCACCGTCTTAATGCTGAATTCACCTTTTCATACTTTCATCCACACATTTCTACTTAACAATTCTGTCTTTATATTCTGTTTTTCTTTTCTGTGTCCCATCGCTATTTGCTGCTGCAAGGGCCCAATTTCCCCACGGGCATCATTAAAGTTCCATCTTATATTATCTTATCTTATGGGTTGCACTTATAAGTCATTACACATGAGGGATTTTTGATGACCAATCAAAAATTACCATTCTGTCCAAATCCTTTTGGTACCCTGACATGACCGGACCACGTACACACTATGGGTATAGGTCCTAAAGTGTTGACTATGCCCTTAAATTAAAGCAGCCAATTTGACCTTTAACCTTTCAATTCACAGTTAAAAGAGTACTGAGCCAAATCAAAATGTATTATTCTCCAATTCCTTCCCAAACTCAGTGTGGGGTTTAGACCATTCATATCCATATTGGTAAACATAACTGTCTGTCCGTGCTATAGACCACGGACTGCTTTAACGTGTGATGTCAGCAACAGACTATTGTAGTTAATAAGACTTCCTATAGATGGGTGCCATGTATATTTCTCATTTAGAAGTCATAAACTATGTGTCCATGCAATTCATAGCTCTGCATATGAATGAAACGTAGCATTCATTCCCACACAGTTCCTTAAAGTGATAATCCGTGAGATTTTTTTACTTTTTTTTGCATTTTGGCAATACATCTTTGGTGATAAATGGTCATTGCTGTGACTTCGCAACAGTGTCACCAGTACTTTGACGTCACTGGACTGACGAGAGCTCCCACAGCCCCAAACAAACCAGTATGGACTGTTCTACTACAGTAGCAAACACTACAGTAGAATAACGCAACACAGATTGTTTAGCCAGTGCCTAAGACGGTAATATGACAAAAGACAGTGACTTCTTACAGTAACGTCCGCACTAGACCCACATTAACACTGGACCAACACGATAGTAAAGTTATTAGCTTCTGACAGCTAAACCAGTCCAAAAGAGTGCCCGATTCAGCAGCAACCCCAGAGCCACATCTGCATCACTTCTCAGTCCCTTCTCATCTTTGAGTGCTTTTCATCTCGGAAAGGCAATGCTGATGTTCACTAGTTTTGGCTCGGAGACAGTTGCTTTCCTTTTTGGCGTGTCTGCCTTCCTCTGAGCGATTCATCTCTTTGTTTTTTCTTGAATTTTTAGGTTGATGCAGTTTGAGTTTCTGTAGGTATCACTCTTTGTCCGTTCAGCCATGGTGGCTATCGCTGCTCATGTGCACTACTGAGTTCTTCTATTTATTCCAAACAACCCGCTGTTGCTGCTTCCATAAACGTAAAACGCATCACTTCCTGTTCGCCAGAGGATTTTTCCCAGGAAAGAGGTACCCGCTCATAGATGTTTAGAACTGCAAATGTAAAAGCTTTCATAAACTGGGTGTAGATTGAATCGCTATTGTGTTGTATCAATCTCCAAAACAGACATTTATTTACATTAAAATGTCACAGATTATCACTTTAGCTTTATATGGTAAGTTTTCTGTTTTGTCAAGTTGTGGATTCTGTGTTTTATTCCCCCCCCACTGCAGTCTGATGTGCTGCTCGACAGTATGTGTGTCGTTTTGTTTTCAACCCCGTGTCATTGAGTGGCCCACTAGCTCGCCTATAAAGCCACCACACACAGCTTGCTCGCATATCCCATTCCCGCCATCGTGATCTAAGAGACGGTTTTTTGTTTTGTGCTACTGTTTCGTAGGAAAAAGAGGACAAGGCGGTGCTGCAGGCCGAGGTGCAGAGCCTCAGGCAGAACAACCAGCGGCTGCAGGAGGAGTCCCAAAGCACGGTGGCCCGCCTCATCAAAGTCACTGAGCTACTGTGCAATGTCAATAAGCCCTGTTAGCTTCATCACAGCACACACACACACACACACACACACACACACACACACACACACACGATCACAGGTGTGCGTCAAACACATGAACACACAGTAAACGTGCAATCATAAACACATAATCATTGTACACTGAGTACACTTATTTTGTACAAATAAATTACAAATGCAGACACACACACACACACTTACACACACTTACACACACACACCAATATCCCCTACAAGCTGTGTGTTATCGCAGCCTCTGCATCGTATTCTGGACCGGTCTGTTGGTGAAGGAGTATGCAAATCAACTCAAAGAAAAACCAGGACAGACCTTTCTCCAACATCACGACCTTCGTAGACTGACCAATGTGCAGCACTCAGTCTGCTGTGTCGGTGTGCTATGCTCCGAGTGTTTCTGTGTGTGTGTGCGTGTGCGTGTGTGTGCGTGTGTGTGCGTGTGTGTGCGTGTGTGCATCTCTTACCTTGCTTCAAATACTTGACAAGCTGAGCTGAATAGCACTTGGATAAAAAGTGGCAATTAAGTTTAAGGGACACTGTATAGCATGTTTGGTGGTGTCTTATTTAAAATGACCAAAAGTGTATATATTTCACCTATAATGTATGTGAACAGTAGTACCCCTTTCCTCTCTGCCAAACTAGTAGTTGCAATGTGAGTATGGTTCTGCCTTGCACATAGTATGGAGGGCGCTGGAACAAAACATAAAAAGAAAAGAGGAAAGTGACAATGGGAAAAAGCCTGTAGGCCGCCGTGTACTTCAAAAGATGTAATGATGCTGACTGACTCGTCCCAGAGGAAGATCTATTGTGTAGGGACATCATTCTCTGCCCTCTCCACTTCCCGGCAGTGCAGTATTTGAGACATTTTGGACTCAATTTGAGAAAGATGATTACACAGCTCCCCGTAACTGAAAGAGATGCAAATTGGAATCACTGAAAGAAATTACTGAAAAGGAATTTTTCACAAAATGAGCTGAGCAGGCTCATCCTTCTCGCACGTATTCCATTCAGAGTATTAAAGGAAATGTTGAAAGACAGACAATGACGGGGAAAGAACTACTTCAGCTTCCTTCCATGATTGCCTGTAGCTCTTCTAACCTCACTATTGTAGCAGCCAAACTGTAGAAGTGCTCCTCCTGCTGGCCTGAACCACAACATGCCAATAGGCAGCTTTTCGTTCAGCTGGTGTCTGAATAAAACACCTGAAACTAAAAGCGAAATACAGACTATTGTATTTAAATGTTTTGTGTTCGGCAGACGTCTACAGTGACTATCTTGGGTAAATGTGTAGAATGACTTATGAGTGGTAATGTTAAGGACAATACTGTAGGTGAGGGCTTACTGTACCATTCCACCCAATCGTGTGTTTCTGTGCGTTTCTGTGTTGTTCTTGCACTTTTTCTTTTTGTACAATCCGCATTGGACAGGGCACGTACTTCATTTAGGCTGCCCAGGTTATGTCTTGCTTGAAAATAAAGTGGATTTGATCTCATCCCCCCCTCACGCCACCTTACCTCACCTCCATGTCCACTGCTGATGGCGCCAATAACAATGTGTGTTCAGAGGAGAGGGACTGCTTCTCCTCCCAGGCTGCTATGCCCGTGCCAACCAATGCCCAGGCAGCTCTCCTGAATCCCGCAGAAACCAATGGAACGGACTCAATCACACACAAACTAAACTCCCGACTCCAGCAGAAGGGATGCCAAACGTTCGCCAGTCACTCAGACTCTCAACGCTCTTGTTTCTTGTACACTTCCTCTTGTAATTTTATTTTAGAGTCACTGTGAATACCTGGTACCAGCATATTAAGATACAGTATATTCAGATTAAAGTATGAATCTAAACTTTATCAATATGTGAAGATATGTACAGCTGAACTGTTCCATGTTAATTAGTGCATTGGGTTGTGTATGCCCTCTTTTGCGGGATGATTATGCAGACAAGTGTAATTGTGGCCGTGCAGGCTGTCTCGTCATACTGTACATGCTGAAGCCTCATGACTTACAGGGAGAAGTTGTATGAGAAGACCTGTTTTACTGTGTCTTGTATAGTTATTTAGATTGTAGGAGGTTGGTCAAGCATGAGAATGTGCCAAGCAACTTCCAAGCTCCCTTCTGTATGTGTGTATGTATAAAAATGTAACTTATTAATCATGCAAATGTGGATTTTCTTGTAGCTGTTCTAATTTGAGCGAAGCAAAGAGAAAACGTGAAATAGAACAAAAAGGTTTTAGGTTTAGTTATGGAGTTTTTTTTGTGGAAAACAACAACCACCACCATAAGACATAACAAAATATTTCAAGAATGTTGTTTGCAAATAGGTTTTCTTGGTTTAAGTGGCTGTGGTTGTTATCATTCTGGTATTGAGCTATTTCATTTACAGCTCTTCTATTAACATTTGCTAAGGTCTTAAGTACGCCTTAATGAGTGACGCTTTGACTCTTTAGAGTGGAGGGTAAACTGGTCGTACATGACCGGTCACACTGGTGTAATGTGAAGGAATATTTCTCTGACTTTGTGCCTACCTGAAAATGTAATGTATGTTATCGCAGCTTAGTGATCTCATTTCATTGTCTTTCACTGCACTTACTGAGGTTTTCACAAGAACCGTGTAGGATTTGTATGGGACCGCCATAAGATCTGGTGTTTCATCCACTGTGTAAGGAAAAGCAATCGGGTGACACATGATCCAAAACAACAGGTAAAGTTAGCCGTTGTTTTGGTCGTGAGCGGTATGAAGGTTTACAGCTCAGCCAGTTCTGATTGTTAAAAGAAGCAAATCAACAGACATATGATTTTTAAAAGTGAATTAAAAGGAAAATGGTGCTTAACATGACTTGAATTGAAATTAAGCTTAAATTGAAATGTTGAATGTTGTAATATCTCACAAAGGGGCAATTGGTAGTTTAGAGTTTTAGAATATTCAAACTCAAAATGGAAACGGACATTAGAATGACCTAATGTGGAAATGCAACTATCCATATCTGTTCCTTAATCGTATATCTGCTCAACAAGTAAAGCAAAGGAAATACAGAATTATAAAATGGCCCAAATCCAGATAAAATTCAGAGATTTGTGGAGCTTAATGATGATATGATGGAATGACTGAGGGTGTAATTCCTCGTGTGTTTGTTTTGTGGAAAAAAACACACCAAAAAAAAAGCAAAAGTTGAAATTTAAGGTTCAGGTTCTCAAAAATATGATTCACTCACATACAGATCTGTCAGTAACCACAGATAAAATGACAAAATGAGGTCAGTTACAAAACATTGTTAGTATTTAGTTTGGCAGATTCTAATGGAAAAATAATCCATTAATTTATGGCCATTTGACCAGAATCATGAGTTTGATGTAGGAGTTCTCTGAGGGATGCACAACATGCTGCTGTACATGTCCAAATATACTTAATACATCCTTAAATCATTATAATTAAACTTGAATTGAAGTACTAAGTAGCATAAGAAAGCGCTCAATCTCCTGAATGGACGAGTAGAGTAGTGAAAAAATGTTTGGTAGTTAAATAAACAGGAATAGCTTAATGGTTTAATGATCTGGAAAGACAAGTGGCATATCTGATTTATTATTGGAGCGTGATAATCTATCTTAATGGTGATTGAAAATGTGTTCAATGCCAACTTTTCATACTCTAACTTTGAAGGAAGAAGATAAATTAAGGTATTATATTCATGTGATTGGCAAAGCGACATTATGCACATGTACAGTAGCTACTTGTTACATGTCAGAGGCGACAAATCACTATCTGAGTGCATCATATGCCAAAAAATATAACCAACCAATAAAACAATGCAATATTGAAAGAGTCAGACTCACTATAGCAGCAATGCCATCACAAGTATCTTATATCTGACTGTCAGATGTGATATCAGATCGGTCACTGATGTGTTTTTCACTTTTTTGTTAATAGAGATAAAGACACGAACATTGTTGGCTAAATCTGATCATTACACTTGTAAAGAAAGTGCTAATCGAGCTGCTTAGTGTGATCTTAACTCATCTCCACTGTTCCCCATGTGAATCTCATTGTATTTTGCACAAGTAATGTATCATCAGGTAAGAAATAACTCAACTTCTTTTTCAGTTTTAGATTTTTGCAGTGATAGAACATAGAATTAAAGCGCAAACAATGAAAAAAAAGACAATACTACTACAAAAATACTAAATTGCATGAAAGATTTTGGTGATTGATCGAACCGGACAACATCTCTGAATGGGTCTGTTTTAGAAGTCATTTAGATGTCTATTGAACGAGACTTTGCAAACGAGAAATTATTTGAATATAAGATGACAAAATCTACGGGGAAAACAATGAAACAACTCACTGTAATTGATGAGAAATCTGGTTCACTCTTTTGTATTATTATTAGTTTAGTAGTTTTCTGTTTAATACAACATACAGCAATAATCAAATAACTCAACAGTAACAATAACACATGGACAAGAGAAAACAGAAACCTATTAAACAACAACAACGTAAAGGTGATGAAAAGGTTTGTCGTAAAACCATATATATGAATGCAAATCACCCCAGAGATGCATCATGTACATGTTGGGGCAGAGATTGGATATCTGGACTACATTCCCCAGCACACTCCAGCCAGTCGGCCATCTTGCCCCAGCTGAGGGGCGTTACTAATCAGTCATGTGGTCTGATTAACAAAAACCACTACATTTTGATTTCTGAGAATGTTTGAAGTTGTTTTCAGGTAAAGATTTGTGTGAATCCTCTCTGAAGAATGATCTGTGTCAGGAAATGGCCTCAGATTGGGCCGGTGACACCTCTGCCAGAGTCTATAACCTAAATGTTGACCTTGGTTTTATGAGCTGAACACAACATTAGGCAACTACAATGTAGGATTGGTATTCATCACACACGTAACATAGCACCGACCTAAGAGAAATGTGCCACGAGGCCACCGTAGATGCAGAGGAGGCTTTAGTTTCCGGCCTAACATAAGAGCAGTCTGGATCTAATCTGCGAGTGGTGAAGTCAAATTGCTCAATGCTGAAGGGTCATCCAAAAAAACAGACTCCAGAAAGGAATATCTACTGCAGGCCAATACTTATTTCAACATAAACACGAATAGCTGTCCAAAATTCCTGTAGTTTTGGGCAACTCAAAGCTTATGTACCAAAATCAGATCCCTCCATCACTTTGGGTTGTCAATTTTAAATGGGATCGATCTAGCTCGTTGTTCTCTCAACATCTTTTTGGCATTCCTGAGAATTCTTCCCCATTCTGCCTCTGTAAATGACACATTTAGGGTCAGATTCCCATTCAAGGGCTGACTTGTTAGGATATGAGGCTTTAAGTGTCATGGAATAGTAGCTCAAGGGTGTCAACATTTGTGGAAGAGCCCAATGTTTGAACCATTGGCAGATCAAATTGCTGTCTCCGAAGATTTCAATATATCATCCTCATCCAGCTCTCGTAAGACTGTGATACCGTTTTGAAACCAAAACCTTCCAGTAGACGGATGATTTATCTATACTTACGATTTAGCCAGATTCCAGCAGACCGGAGAAGGTCACGATCGAATTTCAAGATGAGAGCTTTTCTCTTCCAAACCCACTGTACATACGACAAGATGGGATGAGTTCACATCCCCGGAGCTGATCTACAGTAGCTGTGGTATAACACATAGGAGTAAGAGGGTTCTCTCTGGGGGCAAAGCGCCATGTGCCTGAGAGTCAATTCATAATAGTAAAACAATATATTAGTCACAATGAGGCCTGCTCTGTCCACTGGCCTTTGTAGTTTGTGCAGGTACATTCTGGGGCATTTGTTTCATAATTTGTTAGTGGGATTGTGATCGGAGAAACTCAGATTGGAATTTGTCACACTTTACCATAGTATTTAATACCTTTCTTGGGCCAAGCAAAGGTTTATGACATTTGTTGCCAATTTGAATGCCTGGAAATGTAGATTCCTTTCAGATATCTACAGAATTACTATCGGTTCAAGTGCAATCATGAAAAGAAGAGGGGACAGCGGGTTCCCCTGTCTGCTTCCCCTTCCCAGCTCACATGGACACGAGACGATGCCATTGGTACGCACAGAATCGTTACGGTGGCTGATTATGAGATGAATCCAATCAATGAACTTCTTACTAAAACCAAAGCATTCAGGGTGGTTAATAGAGACACTATTCCACCTCGTCAAATGCTTTCTCAGCATCTAGTGAGATGGCCGCCGTGGGTGAGATGGTAGTCTGAGTCGCCCACATAATGATATCAACAAATCTAATGTTGAACAAGAGCGCATAAGTCGACTGGATCAGGAGAAATCAAATAAATCATCAGTTCACTGCTGATATTTTGATCTTAATGTAATTTTATTATTAGTGTTGGTATTTAGCAGTGGTGGAATGTAACTAAGTACATTTACTCAAGTACTCTACTTAAGTACAATTTAGAGGTACTTGTACTTTACTTGAGTATTTCCATTTCATGCTACTTTATACTTCTACTCCACTACATTTCAGAGGGAAATATTGAACTTTTTACTCCACTACATTTATTTGACAGCTTTAGTTACTTTGCAGATTTAGATAATTAATACAAATTATAAATCATCTAATACATTATGATATATGTTCATAGGTTAAACTACTCAGCAGTATATAAAGTAATACAAATATTAAAAAATTAGCTCCACCTTTATCAGCTGCAACATTACAGTGATGAACACATGAATGCATCAATAATTATAGTCCAATAACATGATAGATATGATTCTGCATTATGACTTTTACTTTTGCTAGTTTAAGTATATTTTGGTGCCAATACTTTTGTACTTTGACTTAAGTAAGAATATGATTGCAGTACTTTTACTTGTAACAAAGTATTTTTACACTGTGGTACTGCTGCTTTTACTTAAGTCAAAGATCTGAATACTTCTTCCACCACTGATATTTAGTGGTTTATCCTTATCACTGTACTCTGTCCTCCATGTAATCACATTATGAGAACAAAGATAACTTGATCGGTTTATTGTCAATAGGACTTTTGCTATGGGAGTTCTGGTCCTTTACACCTCTACTGCTGCTCCCCATCAGGCCACTGTGTTGTAGTCGAGTATTCACTGTGAAACTGTGGCACACTACCAAGGTCCGACTGCATTACATAACACTACAGTCATTTAGCAGACGCTTCTATCCAAAGCGACTTACAATAAGTGCATTCAGCATCGGTAGGCAAGGGAACTACTGGTCCCCAGGAATCGTAAGTGAGGCTCCTTTCTAAACGAGCATCTGCAGTTACAAGTTTCCCATCAAAACACACAAATCCCACAGTTAAATTCCAGTAGAGCAACAGATGAGATTATCAGTTACATGTATTATTGGATTGTTGCCCCTCAAGTGAATATGAATTTGATTCATAATTCTGTTGATTGAACACATTCAATTCTGAATCATAATCATACACTCATCATAGATCATCATCTTTTATTGGGGTTGAGCCTGTGCCACAGTACACAAGTTCAAACCTGCACATGCAAACATGTAGAGATTGAGAAGGAGATAACACGTTTGGATAATGTTCGGATGTATACTCCCGTCTCCCAGCTCGAGGTAAGACAAATACGTTTTCCAAGCCTTGTTCCACAATCATAATACAGCACGACAACATAATACAAACATTCCCCAGGACTCTGTCCTCTGGAAAGCTTTCCTAAACACCAGCCGCAGAGGAGCGCTTTATCTTCCTCGCCCTGACACCTGGAGGAGAACTGATGACAACAAATGCAGTGGCCTATGTCTTTATTTGGGGTTGAGCACAGGACTGAATCTTCACTAGGGGCCGTGTGTCACACATAGCTCAAGGGCTTAACGCCAGTTTGACTCTTCCGTGTTCTGTAAATACAGAGGGCGTGTGTGTGTGTGTGTGTGTGTGTG
>CABFOS010091305.1:0-11048 GCA_900660315.1 Diretmoides pauciradiatus | reverse complement strand
GGGCAATGAGAGACTTCCTGCGCTCCATCACGCCCAAGGCCTGCCTCAGTCAGCTGGTGGCCGAGGAAAGATGCCTCATGTGTCAGGCTTATTAGCACTCCCCCTGGTTTGTATGCATTTGGGAGTGTGTGTGTGTGTGTGTGTGTGTGTGTGTGTTGTTCATTAAAAGCCAAGAAAGGGGAAACAAAAAGAAGCACACGCAGTCAGAATCTCAGCAACGTTTTACATGTTCCCAAACAGAGGTGCGTCTTCTGAGAGAGAGATTAAAGCCGTGTTAGTCCTGGCAGGAGGCACGCTGCTGCTCTGACTCTGCACCTGCCTCAGTCGTTGTCTTTCACCGCAGCCGGCCAACCTCCACTCACCTTCTCCCGCTTCGGGCTCGGGGAGCTGTCAATCCGTCCTCCGGTCGGGAGCGTGAGCGATGGGCCCATCAGAATGCCACCATTAGCCAGCCCCCTGAGTGGTAAATAAACGATCGCGCCGGTACACTGCAGGTGTTGTCATGGCAACCCGCTCGCAGTGCCAGCCCCGCCCTCGTCCATTCCCCGCTCTCTCGGCGGAGGAGTCACCGGGAGGTCAACGAGTCGACCGCCACAGCCGCCACGACACGGCGCTGTTCCCCCTCCCCGTAGCCGCCTCGCCAGCACTTAACTCAGTCTGGGATGTGATTTGATCTGCATCCAGGCCGCGGCGAGCGCAGCCTCTCACTGTCACATACGCGTCCTCTCCCACACATTACACATGCAGACAACGCACACTTTGTGTCCTGGTGCATCTCGTTAATGAGATAACGTTGGATACATCCCAGAGCCGAGCTCGGCCGCGGAGGGACATTTGATTTTCTAACCCCACAGAGCACATTACAGTGTGATCTCTATCGATGCTGAGCCCCCCCCTCGCTCGTAGAATACATGTTTCATTTCAGATGAATACTAAAGAACTCGTCTCATCAGTCACGCTGCCACTGCCACCGGAACGACGTCCTCTCTATCCCCAACCATGGCATTTTCAGCGAAACAAACAAATCAAGCGACAATACCCCAAAAAGCAAAACAAACAGAAGGAAGAGGACATTGAGGAGTTAGCATAGTTTTTGTCATTTGGATAATTTACTCTCTGCGCCTCTCTGAATGTCCCTATTACAGCAGGTGTACTCTGGATGAACCCGTTTCAAGTATGAGGAAGATGGACTCGGCACGCCTGACAGACTTCCACTGCCATTGGCACCCACTCTGTGATGTAGCAGTTGTATTAAAATGGCGGCGCTGATAATCCAAAAGACCTTTCTCAGGGAGAATTTGAGACCGACTGCACAGATGGGCCGTGGAAATAAATAAAACTCTCTGTCACTACGGTCGGTGGAATAGTGCTGCGACGCCCCCAAGGGAGAGAAAAACTGTTTCACTCCCTCTCTGATGCTTCTCCCCCCCTCCTCCTCCCCCGTCCGTCTGTCTCGCCTCTCCTCCTCTGTGCATGTTCTCTCGAATGAGTACCGGATCCGGCTTTCCGCAACCCGGCTCTTCCCTCTACGGTGTTTGTGGTGGTGCACGGTGCAAATATGGAGTACCGTTCTCCGCCTTCAGACTTTACTTCCCCATCACGAGCTCAAGCACGCATCGAATCGTCCGTCAGAGTTTGTCAGAGAGCCAAGTGTACAGTATATACACAGAACCGCTCCACGGGGCCGGGATGGACGATGTGCTTATCGTGGCGAACTGTACATGCTCTAAGAACACTTGAGTCTCCCGGCACATCACTTCCCGAGCGGTTCATCCATCTTGGTTCTCCGGCCACCGCTCATTAGCAGCAGACCTGCTCCTCAATCCTCTGGCTGGAGAGGTCTGGATGATAGGCTGGACCACTGACCACTGACCATTTATCATAGGAAGGTGTGTGTGTGTCTGCAAGATCAAAAAGTGAAGTCTGCTTTAGATCTGAAGCACGTATAGATTCCATCTGCTGCATGCAACATTCAGGTTGGATGTCATCTGTGGAAAAAGACACAAAACAGGCATTTTCCATACAGACAGACAGACAGACAGACAGATAGATGTATATGCGTGCACGTTGCATGCTTGTGTATGTGTGCACGTGCGTGGTCGAGCAGTCAGCCATTTCATCTTCTCTTCCCAGTGCCAAGATTAACCGTTCACACGCCCATTCTCAATCTGCCGTAGAACAGAGGAGAGATGAGTGGGCCGGGCGCTCCACTCCATCAGGGTGGGCAGGTGCCTCTGCTCGTCCCCTTTTCTCCGGCCAAATATTGATCTAGTAGTTACAGCCCAAATGTCGTGATCAGATTATCACATGGTTGATGTGAGTCAATCACACAAAGTACACAGAGCGCTCGAATAAGCCACAGAGGAAAGAAGTGAATATGTGTAGATGTAGTCGTGTGTTAGAGGGTTTACGTGGTCACAGAACACCTGGAGAAGTTTGCAAAATTGGGTTTTAGAGGTCTGGGAATGTTATAAAATATAATATCTAATGGGACAAAAATGTATAGAAACTGCCAATGCCAATGACCTGTATAGATTTTATTTTTTCAATAGTGTCTCCATCTTGAATTACAATACTTCTTTGAATCTATTTAACTTACAGCTTACAGCATGTTTTTCTTTGATCACACAGCAGCAGAAGCATCACGTCTGTGCTTAGTGCAGTACAGTGTAAATTCAACCTATTTGTTCACTTGTTTAGGTGCATTTCACCGGTTCTCAAATGTTACTGTGACCCCAACATTTAAAGAACATGAACATTGTTCCTTCACATATTATTTTGTTTCTCAGTAGTGCAGAAATCAGGATACTTATCACAGCAATCGGGAGGAAGCTTTATACCGTCACCTCACCAGTCTTCCTCATCAGGAACCCCGGGGATGGAACGATGTCTATCAGAGCGCAATGCGGCTGTTGTTTCAGGGACTTTACTGTGGTGTTTATACTGTACCACAAAAGGTTCGGGGGTCACACAGTCTTTAGTTTGGTTCATTCAAATGGTTAGTTGTCCTTGTGTTAATAATACGAGAGAAACAAGACTCTCAGTGCTTTGTTTAAACATCGGTGCTGGCTAACTTGGTTGTATTTGTTCTTGCGTAAAGCCCGAGGAGAGTTTCTGTTTATCTGTTCATCTTTGTTTCAGGAGTACAACATTCATGGCTGGTGGGTTGGCGAGCTGAACGGCACCGTGGGTATCGTCCCCAAGGACTTCCTGCTCCCTGCCTACATCCTCTGAGCTCCAACAGGTACCCAGGCACTCTCTTATCATCAGCATTATGGACCATTACTGTGGCCTAATACACAGAAACGGTCCCCTTGGTACTCATCCAGATTGCCATTGAGGTATATTCAGTCGTTGACCTGCCATTTATGGCATCTGGTGGCTGGAAGAAGTACTGCATAAAGCAATCTAAACGGCAATGCTGGAGAATAAATATGTGCAACAAAAGCATGATTACAGTGTCAGTTGTCCTATTTAAGAAAATGATTTCCTAATACTGTTGGATAGGCACAGCTTTAAATATTAATGCATCTGTTTTCCTGATAGTGGGTTTGTTTTTTCCTCCACAGAGCTGCTGACGACACATCCAACCATACATTTAAGAGACAATCTTCTCAGATCATCTTTTGTGATCTGAAAATTATTCTCTTTCATAAGATTGTATATAGTAGCATGTATATCTGCTGCTTTTTAAAGAAGAATCCATTTGCTGAATGCATATTTGTGCGCAAATTGTACAACCATACTATTTTAATTGGTTAACATGTAGAACGTGAGAATGTGCACTGTACAAAGTTCGTTTCATTGCTCACATGCAATTAATTAATTAAAGTGAATAGATGCTATGTACAATATGAAACCCAAACTACATATACTCTCCTATATAACATGTAAATTCCAATAAACAATAACATTTATTGCTGTTTAAGTTTTTAATTGATTTGGAAAGTGGTCACCAGATAAACACCGATGTGTTGTCTCTAAAGATATTAGGTGATACTTTGGCAAATAAAAGACACTATCTGTAATATGGAAACATTCAAATAGATACACGGACGCAAAGCAGATATGAAAATGAATTTATTTGAAATACATTTAAATTATAGTTTAACAGACTCTATGTATATTTATGTCGTCACAGTCGTTCAGGTTGATGTCGTTGCCGTTGTAGATCCTTGTTAGAAAAAACAGAGTCTCCTTTAAAGGGCCTTAACCTTTAAACTTTTATTTAAAAACCAAAGTTTCTTCTTAAAGAAACTCTTTGGATAAACCACATGTACTCATTTAAAATATAGAAAAGAAAACAAAGCCATACAATCGTGACTCTATGGTTGTGGTTGATAGTGTAATCTGCCATCAAAGCATTCAGCAGCTTTGATGCACCACGATGATCATGTGCAATAAATCAACTTAAAATAGCCACGAAAAAAAACAACTGGGGTTCATTTCTATGTGAAACAAAATTAATCTGGGTCCCTTTTAAAAGCAGTGCATTAAAACTAATAAGAACCACAACCAACACACATCAAAGTAAAACTCCCTACAGGTACAAAAGACACCGGAAATTAAAATATAAAAGCATAGTATTTATGTTCATCCAGGCGACGGTCGGAATAATCCATGTTCCCCTCAGCTGTATTTAGTCTGAAAATAAGCACAGTTACTCAGACTGACATGAGAACAGATCTCATCCAACCCAAATGATAAAACACTCCGATGATGAAGCTTAGTAACGTATGGAAATCAATCAGGGTGTCGTCGCCCTCAAAGGCTCTACTCGTAGTTTGATGAATCCAAAACCTCAGTACCAGTGCATGAAACAGAAATGAGATGTGAAGTAATGCCAATCAGGTCCACATTTACTACATTAATTAACTATGTAGTAAACGACTATGTTGCTGGAAAAGTGACTCCAGTCCCCGTGACGACAATCGAGATTTACCAGAGCAAATCCATTCTAAGATCCCTTATGTGCTCCTAAGAAGGATATTTTTTCTTCAGATTTTTTAAAACACAGATTTACTTCATATTTTAACGCTATTATTTGCTTCATATGGGAACAGTGGCGTTCGTCCATGAGGAGACAAAGGATACTGCGCTGATACTCTTCAGTGACTTGAATTTAGCTTTACATTTGTTATAAAATGTCTCTCATATCTCATATAAAAATGGCCAGATGTGATTTCAAAACTATCCAATCGCTCCCGTTCACATCAGATCTGTCACAAATCAACATAGGATACACCCTTTTGTGAACTTGAGCGCCCTCTGCTGTTCACAACAATCTAATCATCATCCAGACCACTGCAGACATATGAACTGATATGTGGGTAAACACTGCCAACATTAAATGTTTGTGTGTATATGAATAAATCAACTTTAAAATCAGATACATACATGTACTTTTTAAGCATGTATGGGCCGACGCCAACAGACGGGATCCTATGTTTTAAATATATTGAATAATGAATGTCGGGTAATGATGTTTTGGAATGGAGCAGAAGTCCTAATATGTAGTGTGCATGTGTGCGTGAACGAATGTGTCTTTGGCAGAGGACGTCCCCACTATCCATTGTTCAGGCTCAGTGAGTGTGCAGCTAATGGACCTCCCCCTCCTGGCTCTCGTCTGAGGCGTCCAAAGACAGCGAGGACAGGGTAACCGGCTCTGTGCATCTCCCATCAGCTGATTCAGCCACACAGTCGCTCTCTAGGATGCTGAAGTCACTGGTGTCGGTCAGATCCCCGCCGCCCGCTGACCCGGTTGACTCAAACTCCAGAGATTTAGTTAAGCTACTGATGTTGGTCGTGTAGGGGATTTCCTCATCCTTTGTAACCTCAACCCTGTCTGTCTTCTCCTGGGCATTGTGTACGTCACATCCGTTCATATGTAGCTCTAAAATACCTCTGCTGGAGGCCTCTACTTCTGACCAGTGAGTCGCCTCCTCAGTAGTTTTCATGCAGCCATTTGCATTGTGTGTAATGTCCTCCTTTTCATCACAAATACTTTCAGTGTCACTGACTTTGACGATACTCCCATTTGAAGACACCAATGACTGACTCTCCTCGTCGCTGTCCTCTTTACAACTACTTTGAACTAAATCTACTTCCTGTGTAACTTGGTCTCCGTCCAGGGAATCACCATCACATTCAATCTCTGGAACGCTGCTCACACTGTTCGTCTCTTCATCGATTTCTGACCCGAGTGGCGTCTCATTTGTGCATCTTGGTTCCTCACCTTGTTCTGGGTCTGTTTGCTCATGTAAGCTCGGGGTCTCCTCTGGACCATTAAGGTCCTCAGAGCTACTACCACATTCTGGAACTTTGACCTCAGAGATGTCATGTTGTTCTAGAACCTGCTTCTCAGCGCGGCTCTCTTCTAGAACTGACTGCTCTGAATAAATGTGATGTTTTAGAAGCTCCTCTTCAGCTTCCTCTTCTAGAACCTGTTCCTGAGAGCTGATCCCCTCAGAGACGACATATTCTAGAATCCTGTCAGAATTTGCTTGCTGTTCTGGAAGCTCTGGCTCACAGCTGCTGACCTTTTCTAGAGTGGCCTCACCAAGACTGTCCCCCTGAGCAGCTTCCTCCCGGGTGTCTGGGTGAGGAACACTCAGACTGCTAGAAACTGTCTTATTTCCTGTATCTAATATCATATGACTCTCCTCTATTAACGTACAATCCTCCTCAATCACCATCTCTAGTTCCCCCCCACAGTCATCGAAGCCGGTCCCCACGGGCGAGTGCACCTCTACTGGAGTCAGTATTTGACAGCTCCTGGGCTGGGTCTGTTCTGCATCCGGGCTGTCCCCAAGATAAAAAGTAGCATCTGCTGGACTGCATTGCTCAACAATGGCCTCTAGATGGTTGTTCTTCTGGAGGACCCTAAGGGAAGACGTCTCAGTCTGGCTGAACTGTGACTCCTCTTTATCACCGTCATGGACCTCCACTACGCCCTCGATAGGTTCTGGGTCGCTGGGGGAGAGCGGTCCAGGGTCGGCGTTCTCTTTGTTTTGTAGGCTGGGTAGATGAGGGGCCGGGCTGTGGGTCGGAGGAAGACAAGACAATACATTTACTAAACACATGCACTTATTCACTGGTAAGGAACCACATGGAATTTGAACATTACAGGAAGTTAATTCAATGCATAAAAAAAATGTTTGGATATACATTCAGTTAAAAGTGTAAATTGAAGCAGCAATTAATTTACTAATGATTGATAATTCATTCAGTTATTTCATACATATTAGAGATCATCCTTCATACCAAATGTGTGACATTGTAGACAATAATGGTTGTTTCCTCTCATATGTATCTATAGTTCTAGACCAATAGTTTTAGAAACAGAAGAGGGCTCCTCCATCACTCCCTCATACCTCTCCATGGACTCATAAGGAACTACGGTCAAACTGGGCTCCTTGACTGAATCCTCCTCCTGAGCCTGAGCAAAGCCCTGATTGGACGAGGCGTAGGTGAGGATGGCGTCTGTCACCGTGTACGGCGTGTGGCCCTGCACGCAGTCCTCGATGTGACCGATCGGCAGCTGGGTCTGCAGGAAGAGGTGGAGCTGACTGTCCGACAGGCAAACCGTCATGTGCAGCACTCTGCAGAGACACACACACACACACACACAGGCACAATTATACTTAAATGGCACATCAATGAATATTTGTCAGCATTATGTCACAAAGTGCTTTGCAACAGTATTCAAACTTTTTGCACATTTTCTTGTGCTATTAATCATTTCACAACACATTTATTTGGGATTTTTCATCTGTGTTGTATCAAAGTGAAAACAAAATTGTGGAAATGTATGTGGAAGGATGAAAATAAAATAACTGAGAAATCAAATTTGCATAAGTATTTATTTGGGGTAAGTTGTCATAATAGCAAACATTTCGTATTACTGTTACTCAGATGTCATATTTAGATTGTATTTAGCAATTCTGACCATTAGTTTCCTTTCAAACTTTTCAAACTCGTCTTCCTTACTAATAAAGCTGAGTTAAGTCCCTTCACTATATCTTAATGAGATCTTAGGATGTATCGTGTAGATTACTTAAACATAGTATGGGATATGGTTCATTTATGGATGACATTAGAGTCCAGGTCTTAAAGTTTAAAATAAAATATAAACTGACTTGTCCAGGAAGACCTGAAGGCCTTTCCTCCTCTTCTCCAGGAAGTCCTCATTGCTGAAGGAGAAGAGGGACTTTCCAGGAAGGTCCGGGACCGGTCTGCAACACAGACAACAGGAAGCTCCATAACGAATAATCTCTCCATTTATGTAAATTATTATGGTATAAATATGTAATAAATACAATAGCTTAGTTTCAGTCACGTGACTTCTATGACGCGCGATATTCAAGTGGCGGTCAGGAAGTGAAAACGCAGTGAACGCAGATTGCAACCATGGAGGACACCGACTATGTGAAAAAGTTAGACGAGCCTGCACGGCGCAGATATCGTGAGAAAATCACCGAACACATAGGATACGATCCTTATCGGCTGAAGAAGAGCGACTTTTCTCCTGATTTATATGATTTACCTGCTGTCGAGGCGATGGACATAACTAGCTCCTCCCGACCGCAGACGTAGGTTTGAAAGCCATTTTTTCCTGCGTTCTTCGGTTAGCTTTTTTAATTTCTCCCCTTTATGGACGATAGCCTTTGGCACTCGGTAAAACCTCTTGTTTATCTCTCGGTTGGATCGATTGGAACAACCGTACACGACACAACACACTGGCATTTTCACAACGGTAGGCTAGCTAGCAAATTACTTCCTGACCTCCACCGGAATTTCGCGCCGTGGCGCGTGACGTCAAGTGAAACCAAGCTATACAGAGGTGGGTGAAAGAAAAGTTTGGATAGAGCTGATGACAAATTTGAACCCATTGTGTCACAAGTATTTGTCATGTGCCTTATACCACTATGCTATCAGGATGCACAGGAGTGGGATCTTTCCTTTCACATAGGTGGTATGCGCTGCGCTGAGCTCGCCGTTTGGTACGGCGCACATCTTGCTAGAGGTCGGGGAAGAAGTCAGGGAAGAAGTCGCGGAGGAGTGCGCAAAATAGACAGGGTTCCAGCACGGCGAGGTTTCCAGCACGGCGGGGTTTCCAGCACGGCGGGGTTTCCAGCACGCCGGAGTTCCACAAAGCCATTCCAGGTTGCTGGAAAAGTGTCTTGTGGCTGGTATCCCCACTTGGTTGGAGACATGTTTCCATGTGAGGGATTTCCTCCGTCGGTCCCTATACACCATCAAAGAGATGTTCTATAACTATAACCTCTATAACTCAGAGGGAATTCTGATACTGATCAAATTAGTTTATCTTCCATCTTCTTGTTCCCTCACGTTTCCTTCGTTTCCTGGCTGCTTCACCTCTCATTTCTATTGGACCCGCAAGGATTTCATCACAGCTTGCAGCACAAAAGTTCAACTAGGTTGAACTTTGGACGCTGCACCGAGACCCGTGCAGCGATGCGCCGAGACCCTGCGCTTTGCTGAGCGCAGCACAAATCTGCTCCTGCGCCGCACAAGCCACTGGAAATAATGTGTTTTAGAGCACAGGGGAGGAGGTGGCACGCTATGTGAAAGCCCCTTAATAGACAGCTTTTCATAGACAGATTTCTAAGATCCCATAGTTGCTGTCACATCATTGAAGAAAATCCATCTATCTGAAAAGTGGAGTGTAGCATACAGACGAGCAATAATGTCAAAACAAACACCTTGCATCCAGAGATGGCGTAGTGATTAAGACTGTTGCCCCTGGACCAGAACCTCCCACTGCTGGTCAAGGATTAAATCCCACCTGAACTTGCACTTCTGTGTCTCCATTTGTATTTCCCCATTCAGCTTTTACTACAGCAGGATTACCTACCACCCACAAAACAACAACTTGGGGGGCGGCAGTTGCCCCCCAACTTCTCAGGCTGCTGTACTATGTGGCAGCTCAGACATCTCTCTCCATTAACGCACGTCTATAGGTCTTGTGTGTGAAAATGACAAATAACTGAGTGAATTTTTTCCCCTTGGGGATTAATAACTTCTAACTTACACCAGGCCAGCATTCTTCTGCAGCTTCTTCTTGAGCCAGGCAAACTCACTGTAGCGCCGACGCACACACGACGTCTTGGCTGTGAAGGCCTTAGTGTTGGTCTGGGGTTAAAATATAGAGAGGACAATATGTGTGTTACTGTAAAACAAATATAGATTTATAGCGAAACTGAGGCAATACGTTAAAACATGTTTATTTCACCATTCTTGCGAGTGTCATCATTTTGTGACTAATGTGGTGAGTGGAATGACTCACATGCTCCAGCTGTTCAACTTTAGCTGAGCTTGTGTTACACAGCTTGAGACAAAACTAAACTGTTATCACAAGGAGGATGTGTTCCAACAATCTACAGCACAATCCAAACATACTGCAGAACAAACCTCCTTCTGACAGCCCAAATCTATTATAAATGGTGTTGGGAGGGTTTTCATTTTAAAACCGATGGACAAATTCCATTCCTGGATAGAAGACGTGAAGACGTCCCGAGAAGCAGCATTTCTGCACCATGTCTCTGCTGATTCAATCACGCACATTAGAATGGATCCTTTTTTTTTTTGGATTTTTACCCCATTTTCTCCCAATTGTTCATGTCCTATTCCCCTGCCTAAGCGGTCCTGGTCGCTGCTCCGCCCCCCACTATCGGCCTGGGGAGGGTGAGACTAACACATGTCTCCTCCGACACATGTGAAGTCGCCAGCCGCTTCTTGTACACCAGCCGGCGAGGAGTTTCACCGGGAAGGCATAGCGCGTGCGGATGAACACGTTATCCTCCTCAGCTCCGCCCCCCACCGACAGGCGCCCCGACCGACCAGTAGGAGGTGCTAGTGCAGCGACCAGGACAAATTCTTGTGTCCGGCTTCCCACCCGCAGACGCCGCCGATTGCGCCTGTAGGGACACCCAGCCAAGCCGGTAGCAACCCCAAGGATCGAACCTACGACCTCAGGGTTGGTAGGCAGCGTCTTTTACCGCTGGACTACCTGGGTGGCCCAACAG
>CABFOS010091243.1:1892-12106 GCA_900660315.1 Diretmoides pauciradiatus | reverse complement strand
AGCAGTTCCCCTTTTCCCGCCTTTTCTATCACCTGACCTGCCCACTCACTCACCTGATGCCCAGTTCCCCTAATCCACTAGTACATATAGCGGTTCACTTCCACATGTCCTCTGCCAGACTGTCTACTGTAGTTTGCTCGCTCTAGCTCACCAGTGTTTGTTACTCTGCCTGCCTGTTTCCCCTGAACTTGATTTCCCACCTGCTCCCTGCCTGTTTTGCTTCCCTGATTGATCTCCTGGTTTTGACCCCTGTCTGTTTTGGGACATCGATTCTTGCCGGCAACTCTTCAGTGAACTTTTGCTCTACTGACTGTTTGTGTCGTGCTTTTGGATTCAAGCCAAGTCAGTGCCACGAGCATTACAGATAGCGCTGTCGTGGTGCTGAAAACCCATGCTGGGACACTCTCTAGGTCAAGGAAAATCAACAAACGTTACAAATGTTCTGACTGAACTGCAGCTCCGCCTTAAAGATGTTGAGTCTGATTGTTAGAAAGAGAGGTTGTTCCATCCTCATGCTAGTCAGGAACACTTATCCCTGTAGCTCCGCTTTCCCCCAAATTAAACTGCACTGCACCATATATCATTTTGCACATTTTATTTTTAGACATGCATTGCTCAAAAGCACCTCATATGCCCAAATGTCAACCAAAGAAAACAGAAAACAGGTGGTAAGTCTGCTCGCTGTGAAAAGACTAAATTACATTCAATCAGTGTTCCTCGGGAGGAAAATTTCCCCCTGACTTGCGCCAAGATCTCTGAATAAAGAGGAAAATCAATTGCTTGTTTCATGATTGATCAAATCCCTTCACCCGTGAGTCCTGAAATCCAATGACCTGCAAGGCTGATGTATTGCTTCTCACCTGGAGATTGGTAATACAATCTCTTCACTAATTGACCCATGACCGTTCAGTGATAGAAACATTCTTCCAATTCTGTGTTACACAATTTAGGATTTTTTGTCATTGCCATAAATATGTCATATTCAGGTTGAAGTGTAGTAAAATGTTATGTTTATGCCTCCCTGATGACAAAAACAGATCCATGGCTATTTGGAAACTTTACAAAGAAATGGTATAGCAATGTTTTTCTTTTCTTTCTTTTCTTTGTTCCTTAGGCGTTAGATCCACCAGTGATCAACAATGTGGAACACCAAAATCATTATATCCACATTGTAAATCATCAGGGCTTTTGATCTTTCAGTTTTTCTACCTTGCTCGCTGGATGTGAATGCATCAGCAGCATGAATTCAAAATGCCTTTCCATCCAAGTGAGAGAAACACATGAAGCAGCAGCAACTCTTGCTTGCAGGATCTATATCACAGAATCCTCCCATTCTCTCTGAAGTGAGAAGAGGAATATACAACAGCAGCTGAAAACTCACGGTCCTGATCAAACACACTTAACAATCCTGAGAGGGTTCAGAACACATTCTCACACATCTGTCAACGTTTTCTAGTGTGCTGCCTCTTGGTTCCCCAAAGGAACAACTCTGAGCATTAAAAGTCCCCCAGAGAGAGGCGAGCGTAGAGAAGAGGGAGAAAGGACATTGATCTGGTTGTGTAACACGGTGCAGTTTGCCAGAGGTCAATGGAATTCCATCAGGTTTTTCCCCTTTGGTCAATATCCATCTGAGAAATCTCTACGGACAATTGTCTTCCCTTAGCCTTGGGTAGTCAATTGTATTCTATCTTCAGCCAGCTGCTGGATGAGAGGACACAACAGATTGAGTAATTTGTTGTATGGTCATATGATATGCTCCAGACAGAAGAAACAGTACATTGTATGCTGCCTGGTGTATTTCGTGTGGTTTATACGTTTTGTAGAAGTATTCTCAGAGATGCTGTCTTAAAAAGTAAACTCAGAAATTTTGTCATGATTACTGTCGTTATGTAAGAAAACTGTCCAGTTGTTCAAACTCTCTATAAAGTGTTCTGTGCCTTTGCTTCATTTTCATCAAGTATCAAACCTAAATTGTTCCAAGAAATAGTTCTGAGATATAGAGTACTGTAGATTTATTCATAGAAATGTGGTCTTAGTTGATAACTTTTTGTTTTCTGCTGTAGTGTTTTACATAACTGCTCTTTATAGCATTTGTTTTTGTTATTTAGAAACATCTTCTCTTCATAAATTATCTTCTTTTTTACATGTGCCTAAAGCTTTTGCACAGTACTGTATAGAAACATATTTAATAGTTGTTTGGATTGTAGTTGGACGCTTCATCAGGATGTGGGTCTGTTGACAGGGAGCTGCTGATGAGAAGTAGCGTCTTCATTATGGTCAGGACCAGCGTTCCTCTGTCTAGTACTGATTACTAAAGAAATACATACACTAAAACCTCCTCCCCAGTGGAGACATATGCATGCTTTAGAGAAAGACTTGAATCTGACACCAAATTCTCACTAATCTGCATGTTATTTACTCTTTGTCAATGACGATGGCATTGATTTTGGAGTGCCCACTGAGTGCTAAACTCCACAGTTGCATGACACAACATGGTAAAGGATGCAGACAACAGTTAAACCTGTGGGTGGAGTCATTCTCACACAACACAATAACAAGTTGTTTTGGTTTATTGATTTCTGGATTATTGGTTATTGGATTCAGGGAATGATTTCAGAGTGATGCCATATTCCCTAGTCATGCTTTTAATCTGTCAAACTGAAATCAACATCTTGATCATAGTTTGCAATTCATTTTTTCTCTCTCCAGTTTTCACTATTTCAAAAATATTGTCAAATATATTGCATATTTCGAACAATTACGTTTCTTTATAGAGAAAATAGATCAGTGTTTATCTCTAGCTAGCAGGATTCTGCTGAATTCACCAGCTTCCATTCTGAAGGTGGCTCTCATCGTTCAACCCAGTGTCAATGAGGCTATTTTGCATATTACCTTGGCAACTGCCTTTTTATCATTAGGCTACTGTTCAGAATTTCCTTAATAGTAGTCTCATTCTAACCGGGACATTTCGTATGGAAATGAGACTCCTCCCTGCTTTGACAAAATGAGGCTCTCGGCAGAAAGGGTTTTGTTTCTCACTCCAAAACAACGCCCATATTAACATATCAAGGATCCACACAGAAGATTGTGAGAAATTCTAAACATCCTCCCAGTGGACATCTGACAATGGATGTCTGGTTTTATTGGAGTGGCATCTTAGCCTTGTGAATTTCAATCACAACACTGTGTATAACTTTGGTTAAACCTTGGAAACGTGCAAACAAACAAAAAACATGACCAAAAAACAAAACAGACAAAAACATCTCTACAGTTGGTAGAAAAACTTATATTAAGTGACAAGTCAGTCACCAGTCTTCAAAGTCATACTTACGTAAATGCTGCCAAAGGAGTGCAGCTTTCTGTGTCTTGTGGTGGTTTTGTGGAACACGGAGTGGAACTGCAGTGCTGCTGGTGTGTGATAGCAGTGTGTGGGGGCTCTGGGGGGTGCATTAGCCGCTGTCTGGCGTCTGAAAGGGTGAAGGGGAGTGGGAGAGAGGCTTATGTCTGTCTACTTCTATTTCCCTCTTAATTTCACACACTGTTGAGTCAGCCTATTGACTGACTGCTTATGGTGACGCTGGCGATCCACCAACACTGCAGAGGAGGCAGTGCATAGAACTCCTCCTCACTGCTCCATTTCACCATATAGACCTCTCCAGCCCACCACTTATTTAATAAGCTGATGTGATGCCCATTCTCACCCATCCATGTAAATGTGCAACCTGCCTCCTACATGGGAGTGTGTGTGTGATATGCACTTATCAGGTTGCTGCTGTGTGCATCACTGGAAGAGTGTGTGTGTGTGTGTGTGTGTATGTGTGTGTGTGTGTGTGATCTTTCTGCGTGTGAGAGAGCTGGATAGTAAGAGAGTGATCCCACATCACTCTGAAGGCTCTTAGCACCTTAGTGTCACCTGTGTGCTCAGCCTTCAAATCAATATTTCCCCAAACTTTACTCTAAAGTTTCCCAAACTTTTTAGATTTTACACAGAAAGTCACCAGTGGAGAAAAAAAAGATTTCTTCCATCTGAAGAGTCTCATCATCAAATAATAGACCTCACTCGCCATATCCTAAGCCTGACTATGGATTCAGCAAAGTTGCTATGCTATACATTTCAACTAAGTGTGGTCAAAATGTCAACAAAGCAGAAATGAAATGCAATCCAGGTAATGTTTCAAAAAATGGTTTCCACACCAATCTTTTCTTGTTCTTTCTTTTCTTGTTGTTTGAACAATTGTTTGGATGAAGGTTCAGTGAAGCAGAATCGACAGTAAACCGAATCTCTCTGCTTCGGAACAACAGAGTATACGGAAATTGGTCTTCTTTTCTAGGTCACAGGAATAAATAAGGTAAATCAGCATCTTGTAATCTGTCTGCGGCTGTCACCGTGTTCCTGTAAGAAGGGACCTTATCAGCGTCGACAGTGCTGTAGCCATTTTGTTTGCAGGGTGTAAATAACATTACACTGCTCATGAAGTAAGATAAGGTGTTTCATGAAATGTGAACCGCCTCAACACATTTTGACAGGTGGCTGATTTTCCATAACCTTGATTTGGTTTGAGGCAGAGAACATGGCACAGAAATAGGTCTGAATACTTTGAGATATCAGTGCAAAATGGGGTAATGAATTTTCCCTGATGAAGTGTGTCAATATCATTGTGTGCTGTGAATGTGTCGGCTCCAGGGAGAAGTGAGAACTTCAGTTTAATTTTCACTGTGGGCTTTTATTGCTATTTTTTTTTTTTTACAAGGTAATAAATTATCTGTATTTTTCCACTTTCTCGCAGGCATAGTGTAAGTGTTATCAGACAGATGGAAAAGGAGGGGGAGTGGGCCGAGAGAGAGCGAGAGTGTTTTGCATGTTTGGAGGTATGTATTCATGTTCTCCATGGCAGCACATTCCCTGTGTTTGTCCTCTCCCCTCTCTCCATAATAAACCCGGGTGTTACCGGCCCTGTGAAGGAAACCTCCAGCAATAGGCTTCCTTAACGGGAGAGAGAGCCACGTCTGCCCCCGTGATTTGTTATTCAGTGAACCACATCTCTGGAGAAATGGATTTACTGGTGTGCCCTCTGCAGAGGAATGAAGGTCGGCCTCTACCTTAGAGATGCCATTTGCAGCACAATGCAATTGTTAATACGCAGCTTTGAGAAAAGCAGGCAGAAAAACATTCATACCCATTTGGAATTCCGGTGATAGCGCGGTGGCGAGAGATGAAAAGGGTGGGAGATGGATGGATTAGGAGGGCAGAGAGAGAGAATCTTGTGCGTTTCTTTCTCACTGAGCAGTGGTCCACAGTTTCTTATACTCGTCTGCTTCAACGTCTATACTGTGGGGGAGAAAGGTCACAACAGTAGTGGCTGTCAAACTGCACACTGTCCTGTTAGATTACATCACTTGGGAAAAGATTTCACCTTTAACCCTAAATGTAATTTGAGGGCAGGACACACACAGTTTTACTCCGCCAGCATGCATGGTACTGTATGTATCACTGAAAAAACGTGTTATATGAGGTTCTTCTCTAATATACAATCAGGCATAATAATAACAGCCCATTGATATGAGTCACTGTGATGTATTCATTTAATAGTGTTGTGATTCCTCAGATTGTGTCATACGCAGACGAAGCCACTTTGGTTACAGGTTTGTCGTTGTTGCACTTTTCCTCCACTCTCAAACGGAATTGTTTGGCAAAGAATTAAGTATTTATTAAAGATAGATGGATTTCTAAAGTGACAACTCTCAAAACTTAAATGACTTATCTTCACACATGTCAAAGAAACAAATAAAACATGAACATTTCAAGAACTAAATCTCCATTTATGGGTCTGTTATCTGAAGTGGCACCGCTTCCATTTGAAGTGTCGGCCTCATATGTTGTACAGTAACAGCTCCTCACTCTGTACTTCTCCTTTTCTGTTTTGGACCATAAATTTCACCTCCCTCTACTCCTTGTTCCCTTCGCTGATATTTCCCCTGGGAAACGGTGGATTGCAACAATATTCTAATCTATTTGATGGTTTCCAGTCTATTAATCTACTTTCTCTACCTATGGTGAAAGAAAGTTCTATAAGTAAGCACTTTAATAAAGCTGGTGGGTGAAAAACATGAGATTTGCTACAGGACCTCATGCTAATACTCTGTTTGTGTATACTTGTATGGGAGCGGAGCGTTGCTGTCTGGGCTTTGTTTAACACTCTACGTTCCTTTTGCTTTTTTTCATGTGTTGGAATGCAGTCTGCTGGAATTCTTTCCACTGCAATATCTCCTCCCTGTACTGTACTGCACGGCCGCCCTAGCAGCCCCTTTATGTGGTGTGGTCCAATCATATCAAGAGTAAAAGTATTGTTAGCAATATTTGTTGTTATATAATATTGGCAAGTAGAGCTTTGCTCATTTTGGCACTGTCTGATACTGGTGGTATGTCTTTGTGCTTGCCTTCAAAATAAATGGTCATCCATATTAAATATCTACTGGCCCTCTGAATTACTCAGGTCACATCTGGAAAGAATATTCCTTTGATTCATTGGTTTCAAGTTAGATGTCTTTATCATGAGAGAAATGACGCACATTCACATAAAAGCACTCCGAGGATAGGGACACACTGGGGATCACATAAAATGTAATTAGTATTTGTTTCCAGTGTTGGTATAAGCAACTGTGGTCAGTGGTAATGAATTCAGACAGGTCAGTCATGGCTTTTTCGACTCTCAGCTGAGTGGTTCAATTGTGCCACAAGGGGCCCCGGTAAACAAAATAAAAGTTGACAAATTCTCTTTCTGTCTTTGAGGACAGCAGGGGCCCCTCGCCTTTGTGTGTGTGTGTGTGTGTGTGTGTGTGTGTGTGTGTGAGAGAGAGAGAGAGAGAGAGAGAGAGAGAGAGAGAGAGAGAGAACTAAAAATAGGTGTTTGTGTTGCTGGGGGACATTGCTGTTTTCTTATCATGTTGACATTGTGCTAAAAGTACTGCAATTGTACTGCTAAGAATACCTTAACTGTAGTCATGCATCTGTGTGTGCGTTTGTAATATTTACTCACCTACTCATCTTGAGAATCTACCTATTTTATTACTATTGAATCAGAGAAGTCTTCATGAAAATCAAACGTTGAAAACCTTTTCTCAGTCCAAGGAAACTAAAGATGTGATTAGTGGCACCACCCAGTGGTGGTTGTAAAAAAGAAATAAAATAAGACCACGCTTCCTGTAAGGGATGAGCCAGTGAAGTTGGTAACACTTTTTATGGCAACACCTTCCTGGACCATCAGACCAATATCACTATGTTACATGAGTTAAATATACACCGGTTCCACTGGCTAAGCAAACAATGACTTAGGGACTCCAGGCTTCAAAAAGAAGGATATCATATTGATCACTGACCAAGAGCTGTTTTAGGACATTCAAAAGGTTTTCAAGGCAAATTTATCATTCATCATTGGTATTTTGCTTTACAACTCAGGATCCTGTTCACACAGTGACTGTGATCAAACCATCACAATCATATCACACTCAATTAACTTCCATTATCTGCACCGTTTTGTCCTTTATGCCAGTAGAACCTCATGAGCAGGGAATCACATAGTGAGAGCCATGGATTATATGAATGGAGTGGCTGTCTGACTCAGACACTGTAGGCAATGAGGATAAAATAGGCTCCTGTTTGAAGTTAATGGGGATGGATTGTGTCCGGAGTGATGTAGAGCCACATTTACTGGACGGCTAAAACCTTAACTGAGAGTCTTCTTGGCTAGCAGCAGCACATAGAGACTGACGCCTCCTCTCCCAACAGGCTATTACACATGTGACCAGACCAGAGGTGGCCAGGCAAGTAAGGACCGGGCTTGGTCCAGAGGTTGCGGTAATTAGACTTGACCATGCTGCTGCTCCTCCATTATGCCTGTCCCAGACCTGCTCATTAGAATAGCTAGAGCACCACTTCCCCTTATTATAACAGGATTTCTGTTGGGTAATGAAGAACTGTGTGTGTGTGTGTGTGTGTGTGTGTGTGTGTGTGTGTGTGTGTGTGTGTGTGTGTGTGTGTGTGTGTGTGTGTGTGAGTGTGTGCTGTCGCATCAAAGTATAAGATAAATTCTTAAGTGATATCTCGCATTGTTGTTTTACTGCTGGTATCAGTTTTTCTGAGCTCACTGCAGACTGGAGGAGGAAAGATGTCATATCCAAAGCTGTTTGTCAAGTGCAGCATGCAAATAGGGAATAAATAAGTAATATACCTCTCTTGTACCAGAAAAGAGATTACATCAGAAGGAAATTGAGCCGTATGTTAACGTCTAATCAGTTGGGATCTATTGCAGAATATGTATTTCAAATGTGTTCAACAAATCATTTCAGGACAGTTTTTTTTTTAAACTTTTGGGGAGTTCTTGCCCTCGGAGTCTTGGTTTGTCTCATATTTCAGACAGTCATCATCAAAACTAATTGTAATGTAAACATGTATGCAAATTATGTGATTCATAGCAAATTATGTGATTAATAAAAGATCCACTGATTTTCCAGGAGCCAGGGAGAATATCGTTGAGGTTTCCAGCTCCCTACATCTTGGCAACCTGCCAATCATGTAGTTTCAATACATTTTCTTGAAAATGGTGACAATATCTTGAAAAAGAATACATTTGAGGTGTCCCTGAAGTCCCTGAGCCTCATTAAACCTCTCAAATGCTGTATTCTCCCTTGTCTTTGTGATTAGATGGGGATAGAAGACCTGGAGCCCTCAGGCTGCTGAAACACTCTGTAAGAAGCTTAGTTGAGTATTACAAACTGACTGAAGACAAAGGGAAGTAAATCTGAAAATCGGCTGAATTGGTTGAAAACAGATCACATAATCTGGACATGTTGAAGGATGGGTTTCAAAATATTAAAAAGTAGACAAAAAATATGTGTACATGCAGATGTCATTCATTCAAAATATATCTTGGACACAAAATACATTTTCTTTCCATGTGTGGATCGGAAACATATTTTGGCCACTCACATTTTTAAATGCATTGCTAAAGAGACAAAGTATGTTTGAATATGTATTTATTCTGTGTGGGCTCCTAACCAGCTGGCTTTAAGTTGTAGGCGCATCAGGCGTTTCGATAAACATAAATGAGACCTCCATAAGAGCTCCTCCACACAGTAACATTACCATTGCTTAGCTTGCAACAGCAAAAACAAAATGCTGGGATAATAATTTGACTGTGCCTCATGAGCGCGGCCCTGCACACCTCCTAGCCTGCTAGCAATCAGCAGACCCTCAGCTCATTAGCCCTCACTCCTCTCACTCAGACATCTTCCAGAGACTCCACACCACAGCAGGGGGAATGACTGGGATAAATAAGGAATAATCAAGAAATCTTTCCGGCTGCGAGTTGACCTGAATATGGGGCTCCTTGCCGCCGTGGAGCATCTGCCCGTGCAAGACTCCCATCATAATGAACGGAGGAGACTGATATGTTGCTGTGCAAGAACAGGGGGAATTTCAATAGAGAGATTAGTGATGCAGTGACACAAATGATCAGCGAGGAGGACGCTCTTCTGTGGCTGGGTTCATAAGGAAGCATACTTAAATACAGATTTTGTATGCGGAGAGTTCTGTACCTCAGTTTAGACTTGGGCTCATCCAGTAAAACATATTCATTTCTAATATCGATGAATGTAAAATCACTGAAGTCAATGATTACTGTAGACAGTTGTGGTTGATTAGAATGGGCTCCATGGGTTATTGTCACAAATACTACATTCACATACACTGACTACTTTGTTTGTATTTTGCTCGTATGAAAGGCATCCAAATGTGAGAAATAAAGACACCAAACACAGCACCCAAACATGGACCAGGCACTGAATAAGAATAGTTATTAATACTTACTATCTGGGAGATGCAGGGCAGGATGGCCCTTCAGGTTAATTACATTATTTGAGATTCTATGATTAAATAACTCTATAAGTCAAACAAGACATTTTGTAACATTCTAGAAATCATAGACACATTTATCATATACTTCCTAAAAGTACTTATTCCTATTTCCTATTCCTATCCTTCCACATCTCCTGGTCAAAAAACTTCATACTATAACTATATTATGCACTTGAACACGGCCACTTTATTATGTTGATGCAGCAGTCACTGTCACTTTACTGTGCCATTGTAGCAAACACTGCCACTTTATTGTCCCATTGTAGCAAACACTGCCACTTTATTGTACATAATGCTGTCA
>CABFOS010091167.1:2611-17173 GCA_900660315.1 Diretmoides pauciradiatus | reverse complement strand
TAGTCAGTCTAAAAAACAAAACAAATACAAACAACAACCGGAAACAAACACACAAAGAAAAGAAAGAAAAAGGGAGAGAGCAAAATAAAATAAATAGAAATAAAATAATAAATAAGATTAATAAAAAAATTAAAAAAAACAGAAAAAAAATAAAAAATAAAAATAAATAAATAAATAAATCAATAAATAAATAAAATAAAAAAGGAAAAAAACAGAAACAAAAACAAAGCCTTACTCAAAGCAAGGGATAGTGCTCCCCCAAATGACTGTCTACTGTACCTCACTATGAGAGATTCCTTTCAACGTGTGTGTTGTGTGTGTGTGTGTCCATGTCTGAATGTGCCCTTGACATTTTGAATCATTATATAATTAGATTAATAATATTTACAAGAGCAGCAGATAACGGCGGCTGAATTCTGATGAGGTCTATATTCTGACTGAGCTCCTTCCTCTGCTGTTCTTTCCTCCCTCCACTATCAGCTTCTCCTTTCTCCCTATAGCCGCAATAACATTTAACAATGCATCATAAAGGAACTTGCATATTGGTGCCTCGTTCTTTCACTTCCTACGCCTCACTCTCACTTAGTTTTCCCCTCTTCCCCCCCCTGCCCCCTCACCGTGGTTAACCAGGAAGCGTAGTTTCTGAATCACAGCCAAGTTCCCGGACACTCTGTAGATGCCGTCAGTGTCCAACCCTGAAACACACACACACACACACACATACCGGTGACGCAGACTGGGGAGCATTGAGATTTTGCTCATATGGTCAGGAATTCAAAATGAATGAGCTTATGATTTAGTGTGACTGAATCTGTCCAACATGAAGAGAATACATAGAAGACAATACAAACCCAACGCAAAGTGAAGGTACATTTCGACAAAAAAATTCCATTCTGCACATTCACAAAATCCGCAATAAATAACTACAAGTTTCTGTTCGGCGTTTGATGGCGTGTTGCTAAGCGACGCCTTCACAAAGCTCTGTTGTAACGACATGAGAAGAGTTTCTGCTTTTTCTGCGCTGTTTTGACTGGCGGAAGTTGAAGAACAAGTTGGTGTTTTGTGACACATATACAGTAATATTAATAACCTGTGACCGTTTAAATCATCTGTGCCAGTATCGCAGTCACCAGGGGGCCGCTGATCGGCACTGAATGTTCCACATAACTGCTATACTGATGTACTTTGAATATGTAGAGTTCATACAGACATTACAAAATGAAAATACTTTCAAGTACGTTTTTCGAGTACTATTTTTTCATTTTCAAGGACTTCCCCTCAATGCAAATAATTCATTTTCAAATATAAGTTTTCACAAATGATGTGATCAACGCCCGTCTCTCTTAAAACTACAATACATATTCAACAATTTGAAGTGACGGGACGGGGAACAAAAAGAGAAAGAAGTGGTAAAGTAGTAAGTCCCGCCTCTCGCTTGATTTGATTGGCTGTTTGGGCCAAGCGTGACATTGACATTGACGAGTGGTGCGACTGCGACTTGTGCTGAAAAGTTGAGAATATTTTAACTTTTTAGCGCAAAATATAAGACACCGTTATGTGGCTCATTTGAATTTCAAGGTATTCCAGTACTTAATCCCCCCCCTCAAAATTCAAGCACTTCAAGCACTTCAAGCACCTCGTGCGAACCCTGTAGCAGCATTTTGAAAAACAATATTACTGAAAGAGTTGATACATTTGCATTTAGCAGGAAAAAGGTCTTTAAATCACCTTTACATTGGCTCATCGATAGATAGATGGATAGATGGATAGAGAGATGGAGAGATAGAGAGATAGAGAGATAGAGAGATAGAGAGATAGATAGATAGATAGATAGATAGATAGATAGATAGATAGATAGATAGATAGATAGATAGATAGATAGATAGATAGATAGACAGACAGACAGACAGACAGACAGACAGCAGAGGTTTGGCAAGCATATAAGAATTTCATGTCTGGGGTTAAAGAATAGAATAGAGAAAGGTATTAGATTTTATGTTCCTAGCCCTGGAGATTGTGAGGGACAGACAGAGGGGCCAAAAAGCATATTACTCAATCTTGCCATTCACCTCCATGATGGTTTCTTGTCCATTAATCCTACCCTACTTAGAAATTAAAGGGGAATTGCCAAATTTCCATCATTTGGGAATATGGACCGAGGGGCCAGAAAAAGTACATCCAACTACTCTTCTCTGCTCTGGCAACACAAATGCATTGCAATAGCCATAGATTACTGAAATCCAAACCAGTGGACAATACAGTGGAAAAACAATTCTGACTTGGATTAGGGGGGAATGGATGGAAAGTTGAATATGTGGACTACAGCTAAAGGGGGGCTATTTACGACTCCCGCTTTTACATTAAGGTAAATATAGAGCAGTTCTTCATTGGATATGGAACAATAACATACTCTAGGCCCTTCTCTTTTTCTCAGAGGACCTCTTTCTTTGAGCACTGCCTTGGAAATACCGCCTCTCTCAAGTCCTTTGACTGAGAGCCCTGAGGGAACATCCAGGAGAAAAGTGCCCTGTACCTCCCTATATTACACCCACCTCATCTCCAACTGATTTATCTGAGAATGTCTCTGCTTCAAGAGAGGGAAAATGTACTTAAAGAGTTATATTTACAATGTCTTATATTATTCCCCATTGCAGAACATAGCATGCTCATGAAAACCCCGAAAAATAAACTAGAATTTATTTCAGTTGGACATAACCCTAATATATAACGTATGGATTTGTTCAAAGTTTAGGTAATAACTTCCTTTTTTCCTCCCGCTCTGTTTTATGTTGAGACTGGAGTGCGTCTATTTAGTTAAAAGCACAAGAAAGGGCTGGGGCCGTTTTTCAAAAATTGATGACGGTCTTGCATAAATTATGCAAACTTTTGTCCTTGTGCCAAGCAGTGCATCTACTGAATAATAATTACAAGAGGGACTTTGGGATATGAGTATGCAGAATATGAGATGCATACCAACGTCGCCTGTCGTCTGTGGCCAAATCAAAAAAGGAGACAGAGAGTTGAAGACCGAGATACTAGTAAAAACTGACAATCTTTCGAGCTAAACAACTTTTTTTTTCAGATCTAGGGCCTATAGAAGCATGAAGTATGTGAACTACTGACTACTACCTCGTAAAAGGCAAAACTGCATATTTTTTAGAATATCTCAAATGTCTGCTGTACTGTACTGTAGTTTAATCAAAGCCTGACTTTGTAAACACAGAACATATCAGCCTTTCATTCATTTGAGGACTCATGTATGATAAGCCATAACTGCTCCAGACATCATATTCTCAATATCCTCGATAAGATTGGCATCAGGGAAGTCTGTAGCCTGGCAAGTAAATTTGCAGTCCATTACTTTATTGCCATGTTTAGTGGCTTGGACCGCTGTTGGACATTTACAAGGATTTCATGTAAATTCTCTAGTTGCAAGATATTGTGGCTTGATAACTCAATGAATAAGGCCGTTAAATGTTCACACTGAGGACAACAGAGTTCACTTGGATTTTATAAGTGGCAATGAATGAAAATCTAGGAAATTATATTTTCCAATACACACGTACTGACATGTAACTGCTGAGGGCTGGTTTCAATGAAATTAGCATTGAAGTTTTTTGTCAATGTTTAGAAACAAATTAGATTTCTTTGAGCACAATTCATTTTAGATATGCATGCATTTACTGCTAATTAATTACACAGTGAAGGTATCAGACACTTTGATACATAAAAAGTGCTGCAATCAGACAGAGTGTGAGGAGACGCTGAAGCCAAATCGAATCTCTGGCATGGACCAAGCGGCAGAAGGATAGTTGTTGGTGATTTGCTATGCAAATGCAATTACCTTATTCCCTAATCCTGTGTCCTCCCTTTGGCGAGACAAAGGTTTCCGATTTCAGGTGAATCCTATCACTTTTTTGTATCTGTAAGTAAAGAGAGCAGTGTAACCTGATGAATGTAACAGCTTCCTTTTGTCTATTTCAGGCACTGTAGTGTTTGATGGTAGATTATTGCTAACAGCTAGAGATTTTTGCCTTGAAAGTTTGATGTCTTTGTGGACACTATTTTTTTAGCCGTATTATGAAGAAGTCTTTATAGGGTCAAAGATACTGAATATTTCTGAGACCGTAAATGTCCTGCTGTAGTTCAACTGTATGAAGCAGTGAGACATTTTTTGAGACAGTGTCTTGTTTTTTGTCTAGCTGGGTATGTAACACAATTCATGTACTGTACAGTAGAAGTATTGGGAGTGCTATGTCATGCTTTTCTGGATCATGTGTCCCCCACACTGTCAAGTTGTGCTCTACCACAATTATGCCCTTAAATAATGCACCAGCTTTGAAAATGCCACAATTACAGATGTATTAAGCTTAGCAGCTGCAGCAAAATAAGAAAAAAAATGGTAAATGGACTGTATTTATATAGTGCTTTTCTAGTCTGCTAGAGACCACTCAAAGCACTTTTACAATTCATACACTTCACATTTTACCCATTTACTCTCGCATTCATACACCGGCAGCGGCCATGCAAGGCGCCAACCTGCTCGTCGGGAGCAGTTAGGAGTTCAGTGTCTTGCTCAAGGACACTAGGACACGATACCGGGAGGAGCCGGGAACCGGGAACCTTGCGATTCCCAGACGACTGTAGTAGTTTTTTATTTGAAGGCAACCTTCACGTACAACTCAGAAAATCTCAGTGATTTATTGATTTAATCAATAAGGGGTTTCCTATGAGTTTTGGGTAGATGCTTTAATAATACATGTGATGATTGTACTTTTGGCTCAAATATATTCCCTGGTGGGCCATCTCTTTGAATCACAAATTGATTTATTGCACATTTTTTGTATATATAATTGTATTAATATCTTTATTTTTCAGTGGAGATCTGTTTCATTGTGGCAGTGTGGAGGGGAAGTGTTAACAAAAAAAAACACAGTGGGCCTCATTCACGAAACATTTTGTAAATTTTCTTGTGTTGTGCATATTGAAACAGCACCGTGGGATTCATGAAACAAGCGGGAACCCTCGATTTGTTCATAGAACAGGTGTATACATGATCGATGCCAAACGTTCGTAAATTGGATGTGGGAATGAAAGGTCTTGTGTAAGTAAACCGGCCCAAAAGAGGGAAAAGAGAAACTGTGCAGAGTCCGAAATGGAAGTGTTGTGCGCATGGAAAAAAAACAGCAGAGATTTCAGAAGCAGAGCAGTCACAAGAAACTGATCAAAGTAAAGCATGACAGGAAATTATTAATGCTGTCAATGCTGTTTCAGCAGAATCAGCACAAACACAAACAGTTGCTGAGGTAAAAAAAATAAATGGTTCCATATGAAATTAGTTTGCAGACATGAATCAGAGGATCCGTCCCATAATAGCACGAATAGACACTGTCAGGTGTCCGGTCAGCACTGGAGTCAGACACAGATCAGATCCAGGCTGCATCTTCATCAGATGGTAGGACTGTAATTGTATTTGTAGATGTTCAGTCCATGTGATCAACCCGTTACAAGTCTGATAATCTGGTATCGTTATGAATACGGACAATTCAGCAAATACGCCGTTGCAGCCTATTAGGTCTTTTTTTTTTCTACAAACACACAAACACATTCCTCCATGCTTCCAATCACTCGTAGGTTTTGATTGTACCACCAAACTAATCCAGATACGAACAGATTGATGAATCAGACTATGTTAGTAGAAACGTTTGTACTAACGCTTTACGATCAAAACTGACCGTACACGCACATTTCGGGAGTGAGGCCCAATGTGTATTTGTAAGCTCTGTGCAATTCGTGAGAGGAAGTCCTGCCTCAACACCCTGGAAAAAGATGTGATCACAAAGTAAAGAGAGATTGACGTGCTTAAATACACACACATGCGTAGACACACACTCATGCACACATCTGCTCGTCAGTGAGCCTGTTGGAAACTGTCACATGCCTGGCGGGTTCTGTAACTTGGGCAGATGGTGCGGCACAATTAGACCCCCTGAATCTCTCAATCAATCTCCTGTACGCCACACAAAGAACTGGACCTAAGCTAGCTATGGTATCTCTGTCAAACCCACTTGCTTGTCCAGTTGCAATTTCTCTGTCCTCTCACTAACTCACTAGTTTGCCCATTCTCGTCACTTTCCCCTCTCACAAACCATCTCTCTTTCCCAGACTCCGTCTCTGTTCCTGGAAAGTGCTTACTATGACTTTTCTCTCTTCCCCCCCACTGGCCTGGATGCAAGGCTGTGCTGAAGACAATAGGCAAGCGTGAGTGTTTCATTCACACCCAATTACTGTAAAAGGGATTTTTCTGGCCAGAAATCTACAGTTGGAGCACAATGAGAGTGTCACAGAGGAAAAAGATATCCCTGGCGTTTGCGTTCCATCCTATGTTCAGCACACAAAAGAGGAGGAAAGCGATCCAGTGTATCCGACACCAGCGAGGCCCATTAGCCGGAGCTGGTTAAATAAGGATAGCTCTAACTGAGGCACTAACAGAGACGGGAAACATCTGCTGTTCACACTGGGCCCTCGTTGGCCCTGAGGACTCTGCCTTTGATCAGCGGCCCTCGCAACAACCTTCCTAACAACCTTCAAGCCCAGATGAAACAGCCTCTCATACACTCACACGAGAGTGAAAGGGAAACACACCCACGAACCAAAATAAATACAAGCACAATCAAACAAACAACCCAGGCCCGGGCATATGTTTGTGGGTGTCTCTTCTCGTAAATATTTTCTGCAGAGTATACAGTGTCACTGGTTGAGTCTGAGGGGGAAAAAACTACGTTTCTTCACTTGCATGAAAAAGAAAAAAAACTGAAACGAAATTTCCCGATTTCCAACGGAAGTGAGCCAAACACCTCACTCAACAGTGGGCCAGATGCCACCTTTAGACTGCCAATCCCGCTGTTGTATTTCCCCCACCTGTGACGGGAAGATGATTCACTAGGCCTGCCAGACTGCATCTAGGGACTATGTGTACTGGAGCGTTCTCACTGCCAGCACAGACGGGGGGAGAAAAAAACACCACCTTCTGCACTGCACTGTGACCTGAAAATGCAGTTGATAAAATAATGTGGCTTGTGAGCAGATGTATCATACTCTATCTCCTCAGGGTGTAACAATTCACCAATTCAAATCAAGGCGTTGGGCCAAATGAAGAGGATGCGGCAGACAGAAGCAAAACTTGGCTGTATACAAAAGTCGAGTCTCAAAATCACTGTCAACAACATGTAAAATAGTTATTACAGGAACCCACACACTACTTATTTTCTTTATGGCAACATGACTGGAATACTACTGCCAGAATATAACAGGGAGCACAGAAATCACCAATAATATAAAGCCATGTCTACAACTATATTCTTTTCACTTTGACACAGTGCCAATCTCAGAGCAAATATTCCAAATTGTTGAATTTTCTTATTTTGTTTTGTTTTTGTGCACAATGAAGTGTGTTTATCAAGATGTTCAGGCTGTTCCTTGGACTGGGAGGAACACTGCTGATCTGTGTGCTTCTCTTTATTAGATAAATTGATTAACTTTTCTCAGTTTAATACTTATTAAACATAAGAATGAAGCTAACAAATTAAACAAGCCCAGATTAACTGTCAAATTATACCATACTTTACAATGTAAAGACTAAAACTAAAATTGAAATTAATTTGTTTGCATTGGATTTCATAGCCACTGGACCAGATTGCATTATATTGCATTGCATTAAATCAATGCTGAATACATTTCAGCGCATTTCTAACTGTATTACACCATAGATCATGTATGAGGTTGGAATTCAACCTGTCTGGCATTGAGAAATGCTTTGAATTCAAAAGGAATTTGATGAATTAACACTTTCATATATGAAATGGAGAAACAGAGGGAAAAATCGCTGGTGTTTGATTATAAAGGCCACAGGAGCTCAAATGTCGTATTGGGGTGACTCATGTTCTGGCCAAACGCATTTCCCCCCCCCACTTGTTCTTCTCCATTTGCAGGTGTTCATTATTCTAACCAACGAGAACATCCTGAGGGTCATGCCATGTTCTAATTCCTAATTAACTGCCAGGAACAGAGCTCATGGACAGCAGTGACCCTGACCAGTGAACACGACCAGTTAAAGTCTCAGGGCATTACTCTTTACCCAATGAACCCTCTACTGACACAGTTTCTGTACCGCGTATCGTGTAATTCTCAGAACCTTGGTCACGCTTTGAGAAAGCCGGCTTAAACCCTGCTCGAGGCTATGCATTTAAGACATAGCGGGACTGGGAACACATGTGAACTGCATTCCTTGATAATTGCCATACAAGACCCGTGTAGGATTCTGTTCATCCTGCACTGTCCACAAGGAATAGAGGGGGGCAAAAACAACAAATGTATAATGCCGGACTTCATGGCTAATCTCAACCAAAGCTGCGTACCTGACAGCGGTATGTCTCACAGATTAGCCGTGTGTCATAGGAGCACACATACGTATTGGGGTCTTACCGGCACTCATAGAGAATACAAAAGCAGCGGCAGATGACTAAATGTCTATGTTTGCTTAGGAGAGATTGGGCGCGCCCTTTGTGTTGCAATGCTGGCCACCTGCAGTCTGGGAAATAGGTTTCTGAAGGGAAATAGAGGATTCCGATGAGTGAACAAGACAGACATGAGTAACCCAGCTCAATATGCTGCTTATCTACAAGCTTATATTGCACAAAGGAGGCAGATAAGCAAAGACAAGCTGGCAAATGGAGAGCAGGAAGAGAAGAGTGGAAATGTGGGTGGGGTTGAAGAAAACTTACCCAGGTCAAGATCGACAGGAGTGCGGTCAGTTGCGACAGAGTCCGGATGCTTTGAATTGCCGCAGAACAGTTAACCATTGACTAGAGGGACACATACCAAGGCTCCTTGGTATTCGTGGTTATTCTATTCCAGATACCATGAAAACAAAGCATAAAGTGATTATTAAGGCTTCTACCTGCCCCGGGCAGTGAATGCAACACTAATCCCTGAGAAAGGAAGGTATTGTGGTTTGTCTTGAACACAGGGGATACTAGGTTAGTGTGTGTGTGTGTCCCCTCTATTACTGTAGTGTTTTGCTTTAGATAGGTGGTCTGCATGCTAGCAAGAATTGTGTGCATCATGCATACTTCAGAAACAAAAGCTATTGCCTCATTTAAATTCAACTCCAGCATTTCGTTCTTAAAGTCCATAATTATCAGCACATCCATTGACTGAATACTGCCTTTTATCCTGACAACCTCAAAGGTGTTTTTGAAACCTCATGCATAACAGATATTGGATTTATTTGCTCTCTCTGTTTTCATTCCATTTTCTGATGTTCTCGCTCAAATTTGTATTGATTTGGTTTCCACTACTTCAAAAGAATTAGACCATGTAGGTTTCGAAGCAAAATATTTATAGCATAAACCAGCAGTGGTATCAAAGGCGTAGCTCATAAATGATAACATCTGCCCGCTAGCAGTGCTCCCTTTTATAAAGCCCTGCCATCGCAACCTTGAGATCTGACCTCAGTGTAGCACGCAACAACATGGAAAGCTTGTGTAAAGTGCCGTTGCTTACTGGCAACATTTTCCCCGTGCAAAGTACGTCCCCTACAACACCGCACCCCATGTCGAATCGCTGTTTGGCACTGTTAGGCATGTGAAAAGTACTGATTTCTGTAGCCGCTGTGTGAACATTGACTGCACAATAGGTCACAATTGTTAAACAAATTAAACTTCAGTAGTCAAGTAACATCATTCCATCCCCCCCCATCTGTTTCAGTGTACATTATATAAATCATTCACAGGAAGCAAATGCCATTTGATTCGATTCTTACTTCATTCCCATTCAATTATTCTGCTGGACTCCTGCTACCTGACAGAACCACCTACAAAACCAAAAATGCATGTATGAACCCATTTGAGAATTAGAATCCGCCCAGTCTGTCAGTTTCCATTCACAAGAACCCACCTTCCACTTATTTCAACTTGAACAAATAGAGTTTCAGTGAGGTAAAATCGTTGTTTGTCTAAACGGTGTGACAGGGAAGGTTGATTCAATCTGGAGAAAATACTGTCTGTCGAAAAGCGTTGACGGATTATCAAGAGACGAGTCAAATGAAAGACTAAGACGAGCGGGGGGAAATGAAGAGATAAGGTGGACTTTTACTACATATTTCTTTGAAAGGCAAAGTGTTAAGTTAGGCTCCTGTGCAAGCTGTCAATAGTGACGTCCGTCACCGGGGCCAGCCGCAGTCTATATATTGATTAAACCATCCATCACTTCAGCTCTACAAGACATTATTTCTAATTAAAAAGTAAGTCATAAATCCTGGGCTTTATTGCTAGACTGGGGCTGTAAATAAAATTCAAGGGAGGACTGAAGCAGATTGCTGCCCCTGTCCGCGGTTTAGAGCAACCGTTAAAAGGACAGACGGGCATGATGGGACCCCCGGGATTCTCGTATGCAGACTGCAAGGACGACAAGAGGGAAGTATCCTGTTACATTCCAGATAACCATACGCAAACCAATCATTTCTCAAGTTGCATTTTTAAAAAGTCAGACGTTTGCACATGGCGGCCAAACGTATTAATCAAATCAAGTTCTCTAACACGTGGGAGTATGGAAACAGGACTGCATTCATTGTTCTTCAAAATTATTCATAATCATAAATACGCTTTCCACTGTACATCTTTGGGCCAGCAGTGACAACACACTCCTATCACACAGCTGGTTCTTGCCTACAGTATATTGTGCTCTAGCTAAACAACCATCTTGCTGCCAAATGTGCAGTGTAGAAAATATTTAGGGATCCCTGTTGTTAAAGAGACCATTAGCACACCTACACCACAAGCATAGCCCTGGTTTCAGACAGGCAAACACACAGCAGACTCTCAGTCATCGCAGAGGACCCTTCACATTTGACAACTTCTGATTACCTTAGCGTATACACTGGTCGTCAGGCAGAGAACCCCCCTGACAGCCAGCGGCAGAGTGTTGGTTATTTTCCGACAGGCACTAAGGGACGTCTGATTTCACAGGTGCTAGCCAAAGAGGGGGAGGAGAAAAGGGGATGAAGAGAAAGGGAAATAAAGAAGAAAATCCATGTCAGGGTCTCCACAGCCTCCCCTGCCACCAAAGGAAAGTGTATGCAATCATTATCCCGCTTTCTTCCTTTCTCTCCCGGGCCAATCTTTTCCATACCTGCCAGAATGGGAGTAGCTATATGACCAACACAAACCCCTTTGGCTGTGACTTGATAATGGTGATGGAAAGGCTGGGAAATGATATTTGGTTAACTGACAGCCAGACAGGCTCCTTGCCAAAAGTGAAGGAAGTATCCCTGGTCTTGGTGAGCGAGAGAAAAATCACCCCTGAGGGAAGAGAAAGAACTAATGAGTGAGCTAAAATGGAGAAGATGGAGTGATCCTCTATAAAAAGACCAGCGGTAATCTTTTCCTCTCCTCTCTCCTTAATGTCCTAAGAGATCTTGGCTCCTCTGTAAAGCCTGCTGCTTCCCCACATCAAACCGAGCTGATTAGAGACGCACACCTTGCTGGGGCCGGAGCTTTGGACAAGGTGCAGTGGAAGTTCAAGGGAGACTTGATTACAAAAGGAAAGGAAAAACTTCAAGGCTTTAGGAATCTCTTCAGACTAAAATCCTTTGAGTCCATTGGAACAGCGTCCACTACCTCTGCAAATGACAGCGAACGTCTCACGACTACATATTTTGGATACTGGACAGTGGCCAACTTTCAGTATCCATTTGCCATATCTCCGACACATGCCTCAGAGCTCAAGTAACAAAAGTGACTTCTGAATTAGAGTCATCGCTGCTTGGGATTCCTCTGTCATATCAGATGATATCAGGATGGTCCCAGCAGTGTAACTGGCACTTGAATCCAATCTGCAGCAACAGATCGTCCTGTTGGTTTACATTAGAATAAATGGTTGGAGCCAGGGGAAGGAGAAAGAGAGGGAAAGGGAGGAGGCCGAAAGAGAGACAGAAATGGGGACAAATACCCCAAGTGTCACACCCCTAAACACACACAAATACACCGTATAGGAAGGGCCAAAGTGGAACCTTCACCTGCAAAGCCTTCTGGGTAAGACGGTGTGTGTAAGACAACACACAAATCCTCCGGTTCATTCTTTGCAGCCAGTCAATCAGTTCTCAACGAGAACACCGTAAGGTTAACAGGGGTGTTAAATGGAGCGAGATTTTGATTGGTATAGAGTTGTGAATGTGTGAAAATGCTCAGTACTGAGACATTCATATTCCTTAGTGAGACGTGCAATTTGCACAAGGGTTTAAAAATGCATGGATGCAGAAATCACAGCGGGAAAAGATCTGCTTGTATCATGACAATGCAATTGAAGAGAATGATGGTGGGGTACTGACGACATGAAAACTGTATTTGGAGGGGGGGGGAAGGGGAATGCACATGGGGACATGATCCATGCATAGATACATATAGGATATACACATTTTATACATACACACACCAGAATACACATGCTGAACCACCATACATAATGAGAGAGGCAGAGAGAGAAACCAAGACAGATCTCTGAAAGAGCAAAACCACACTAATTATAATTATAGTCACCTTACATTTAGAACCATTTCTCTCATGTTATTGATTCAAACAAGAGGCAGTCATGTACACATGGCTTAAATACATCTACCCCTTAATGACATTAAGAACACAGCAAATAATTGGTTATGTGCAAAGATATCTATAATTGACCAGGCAAATTTCATTAAAGCACATTTGTCGCCACAAAAATAAGTAATATTTGTGTGCCAAATCAAGTGACATGTCCATTCTGGCTTCAGCTGCAAGAGTCTCACACCTCCACAAGGACCTTTCTGCCTGCTGAGGCAGAGATGACCACAAACATGTCTGGGCAAATACATTTTAGTGTGTTGGGAGTGTCAAGACAACGGCAATTTGATTAAACAAATTTGTCACTCTGTCAAACATATCACGTAACCCGTGCCTTGTGGGTAATTCAGTCATTTAGAGTTTTGTTTTTTTCTTTACCCAATATCCTTGAGCCTGGCTGCTTTGGTGCCGACCATTTGCTACCCAAGAAACAACAAAGACCTACAAAGTCAACTACCTCTGGGCGGAATTCAAATTCAAGAACAGTGCTGACATCGCCAAAAGTATTTGTCTCCCTTTCCATTCAAATGACTTCTTTTGCATCATCCAGGCAGAATCGGACTATGAAAACAAAGGGCAGAGCTTTAAGATAACAGAACCAAAACTTGGCAGGGCCAATGTCATCACTGGCCATTGTGGTCAAACGGACCTTGAACTGCTGATGCTATGGGCAACCATTTTGGGTATGCAAAGCATTCTAGGAGGGTGTAAAGGAAAGGCTCTTGCTCTGGCCAAGCTGAAAAGGACTTGAGCAGGTTTCTAGATGTTCAAAATAACAGAGCAACCTCCAGATCTTGCCAAAACACAAGCTTTGACTTGAGTTTTACATCAAACGACTCCGGAACGTCAGCCTAACATCGTCATTTGTTGAAAGGATATTTCGCCTCAGCATCTTTAGCAACACAGCTTGCTGGGGATATAATAGACTTAATCCAAAGTGACCACACATTAGCCAAAAGAAGGTGCATCAAATGAAGGTCTTAATTTCACGTCGGGATGCATTAAAACATTTATCGTGAAAGCGGTCTACGGCTGTTAATTCATTTGACAGCTTTCAGCACTAATTCGGTTTCCGATTTCTGAAACATGCTCCTCAGTCGTACCAGTACAAGGTCACCCAGCATGACATCTGGAGGAAAGCAGCTGGTTGCAGGACAAGTCACTGAAATGTGTTTCCACATACAAAAGGGATACAGGCCATTATGTGTGTGCCAGATTTATGCGTCCTATCTAAAAAGCGCCAGCCAGCACCGTGCATAACCACCACCCATTTCTCTCAATGTTATTCAAATGACAGCACAATTCTATTTTCACCTTGCAACTAACGTGACCGTTACTCTTAAGTCAGCAACTTTCTTTCTTTTCGCCCTTTCTTTATGCTACACATGCTAGAAAATGATTGGCCAAGTGGCAAATTAATTCACATCAGTTGGATACTGTTGAACGTGGGATTAAATCATGGAATATGCCTGCTATTCTCGGGATTGTGTTCAAATACAGTTCCAAATCCCCGTCCTTTAAAGTCCCCCATTCAATCACCTCCCATAAAAACAGTCATACAGGGAAATAAGCCCATGTGGCCCTATCAAAAAAAAAGGTGACACAATAATGTCAGCAGGCGAACCACCTCATCATCCACAGAACCCACCGGTAAACTCTGGAGGGCAAACAATCTACCTAATTGAAGATTGAAATTGAAGAGAGAGAGAGAGAGAGAGAGAGAGAGAGAGAGAGAAGGATGACGAAGGGTTTATCGGGCATGCCAAGTGAGTGACTAAAGGAAAAGTAGATAAGTAAAGAGAACCAGAGAGCAAACACGGGGTTGTGAAAACAACAATGCCAAACATACAGAGGAAGAGAGAGGAGGAGGAGCAGGAGTTCGGTGGGTGAAGGTTCTGGTGGGTAA